>VDFB02188417.1:9877-53582 GCA_007258455.2 Sequoia sempervirens
CCCCCATTTTTAACCCTCAATTTCTGGCTATGCCTAGTTTCCAAAGATCTTCTATACATTGGCACCCCCATTCTCAAAATGGTATAAAATAAGATAGAAAAAAATAAAATAGCTTAGTCTTTCACATTTTATCGACCAGCCTCTTTGTAGTCTTGGAAACTCCCATAATCTACCCACATCTTGGTTGAGGGTCTAGGATTTCATCACACATAGCCTTCATCACATGAGTCTGAAGCAATTGTAGACTTAGCCCAAGTATATGCTAGGCTAAGGTAGATCTAATGAATGGAAATAGAGGCATACAATTCTTCTTTAATACCTCCACCACAAAAATATGCAAGGTGTTGGTTTTTTTTACGGTAAGCAGGTTGATCTTCTAATCTACCTATGGAATTGCCAATTCCAATAAAGGGCAGCTCTTAGGACCTGGACCAACTGATGAGGATTTCAAAGACCTCCTACACTTTGGGCTCTGCAAGACCCGAGAGGGTGATCCCTTAATGCATTTACAACCTTTGCACCATCATCATCATAAACAACATTAACAACAAATGTTAATCTCATTTAATAGCTCAACATAATAGATAATACCAAATAGAATTGGCTGCTTATCAATAATATCAACTATTTGAGCATGAGATAACTACAACAACATTTCACAGTATAAGATAGTAATTGATTTGCAATTTATAACAAGCTCTAGGTAAAGGAAAACAAATACTGAACCATATGAATAAGTACAACTTAGATCAGTGCCATATATCCATTGGAGGAGTCAAATTTATAAGCATCTAAGGGTTTATGACAGATTTAACACATAACATATAAGATCCTTGATAACATTGTTTTACAATCTCATCAATATGTATTCTAACCCAATACTACTTATCAAATCCTTATACAGAACATATCCACCTACAATCCTATTCAAACATTTTAATTAATTTCTTGAATTAAAGCTAAAACAAGAATCATACACACCACAATAGTGAGATGAACTAAAACAACCCTTGATCATTTTATTCAAAATTAGATATGTGTGTACAATTGGAGAGACATGAGTTTGAATTCAATCATCATATCAATTCAAATGCCAAGATCACATAAACATCAACCCCATGAATTCAAAACCTACTACGTAATGAGACTCCAAACCTAAATTGCATTTCTTCCTAAAACCATCAGACTTTACAATTTTCTCTACAACTTCATCTAGACTCGACCAAAAATATCTAACTTGCTAACCTGTACTTCTGGCCTTGAAATCCTTCTTATAGAAAAATAAGGAGCAAACAAGCATCAGGCTAGAAAGCACACGTGTCACCAGCCAATTGGACTGCCTTGTGATATTCCAAAAAGTAATGGCCCAAAAGATCCCACACAAGGTGTAAGATAAACAATAGGGTTTTACATGAAGACAAAGGTAAAAACCCAACGCTAGGCTTTTCCCAAACACCATAGATGACTAGAGACATAAGGCAAGATAAAAATGGAACACAAAGGCAAAACTTTGAAGTTCCATCACAAGGAAAGGTCTCCTCCCTTCTTGGTAGTGATAACCTCCTCCACTTACAACCCTTAAAAATTATGAATAGAGGAATATAATCTTTGAAGAACTCAAAGTTGATTCTCTCCTACCTGATGCAATTAGTCATTTTATCCTTACAAACATTTATAGTGATTACTAGAGGCACATAGACCAATTCTTCATAATAGAAGAATTTGATCATACTTTTCCAATGATGGCATTATGAGAAAACCTTAGGTTAAATGAATAATTCCTAGCTAAGTTCTTTAAATCATGTCCAACTGTATAAGAGAAGACTGCTGCTATGTGTACCTGGATACCATGGAGAAAGGCTTTTTGGGCTCTTTTATCAATCATCCTACCTTAAAATATACCAAAAGTCTCCTAGCAATTAGACATAGGAATATTTAAGATGACTTAAAATTTTTTATTGCCAAAGCATAAACTTATGATGACTTAACCAGACCTAGTACACTCTCCCTCCCCGCTAACCACTTAGACATATGGAAATTAAATGTAAATTTTCTGCTATTTTTAGTCATGTAGGTGTCCAATAAACAACTTGGTGGTGTTTCCCTTCAAGTTTATTTACTTGAATGTAGAGAAAAAGTCCTTTTATTACAATTAGAGAATACATTTGAAGCCTTGGTTGTGTAATTGGTGGACCATAGTCACACTTAACACTTGTTACAAAGTTTGGGAGGTAAAACGTTAAGTAGATTTGATTTGTGATGGACACATTTGGACGGTAGTAACAATAACTTGCAATCTATCAAGACTTGATTATCTTATAACCTATGAAATTCTAGCGATGAAATGATAGATTAATCATAATGTCACCTTAGGATCACATCACCATGAAAGAACTTCATCCAACATCCTTATGAGTGCAGGTAGCACCAAATAGGTATTTTTTAGATCTGTCTTCCTTGAGTGAGGGAAATTTAGGAAGAGAAGAGGAAAGCAAGATATGTAGTATGTCTAAAAGAGGGAGATCAACTAGAGGTAAAAAGATTAGAAGAAAATTATGTAAACGCATGGAATTTTTTCTTACCGAAGGGGGGTCATGTTCTTATGATGATGAGAGCATAGGCGGCGCCGAGGTGCCCTTGAGGTACAAATATCTATGGAAACAATGGGTACCCAAGGAACTTCCTCCAATAAACACTGATTTTTGTGTCAACGAGAGGATATATCGCATAGCACCATTGTCATTACATGGTTTGGGCCTACTTTGCATGGACAACATAAAGGTCTGTTATGAAAAAGTTACTGAATTGATGGAGTATGTCAGACCCTATTATAGTTACAAAGATTGGATGCAACTGGTTCGATATACATGAAGTATGCATAGGTAAGCACTGTCAGCAAATTATATACAACTAAAAGATAAGGATCAAAATAAAGGAATGGCTATGTACATTGACGGAAGGCCAAAAGCATAAGGGAATATTGCAGGGTTTATAAATAGTACATGACCTGGGTCAACAAATAAGAAACCCAATTGCATATTCAAGGAGTGCGAGGGAAACCATGTATTCGTATGTGTGATAAAATCAATAACTGTAGGGGAAGAGTTGCTAATCAATTACAATTTGAATCGCTTAGTTACAAACACAATTACTATGGGGGTGGTACGTACTATGTACCATTTTACCCAACCTCCAATTAATGACTCCAATATACCATGTTATTCTTATGTTTTTTTGTAAGTGTATTGGTTTCATTTCAGTAATGTTTTTTTATATTTAATTTTTGTCACAGTGGGACATTGATTGTACAGAGAAGGCTCTGACCCAGAGCATAGATCAAGATGTATCTTCAGGCGCTTCTATCCTATAGGTTTACCTCATTGTGATTGTACAAATTAGATACGAGAAAAATGTTTTATTATTATGTTGTTTTCATAAGTTTATTGGGTTAATTTTGATAATGTTTTTAATATTCTTGGTGTAGTCCACTGATCGGGGAAAGGTACTAGCAGTAGACGAGAGCATCCATAGGGAGGTGCAGTCAATATTATGTGATGATGACATTGCTTATTCAACAAACCCTCTCGATATGATAAGGAAGACCCAAAAAAAATGCAATGAAGAAATCCTTAAGTTGTTATTCATAGTCCTCAAATAGATGAGATAAGAGAGAGGGTTAAAATATTGACTGAGATCACAAAACTTGCAAGTAAGCTATCATGAGGTCTTTAATTATAACATAAGTTCATTCATGGTTTTATATTTTGTACTCTTTTATGTCATGAACTAAAATATGTGTTGTTTTTACAAGATTTTTTGCATCCTCATGATGCTCCTAGCCATGATTAGGGTACTGCAAGTGTTGCCCGAGGAGTAGGGGTTAGTACAAGTGTCTATCCTAATCTTCCTGCGCATACATCACATCATTTGACCCCATCATCCATGCCTATATTGTCATCTGAAATGTTGGCAACACATACCATGCAGGCATCCATTAGTGCACCCTTTGGTAGCGAACACACACTAGAACATGTGTTAGGACATGTACTTGGGGATGCAGATGCCACTAGTACTAGTGATATTTTAGCACCATTTCCTGGATCTTCCTGTATTACTAGTACGGGAACATTGCCGATCACATTTGTGGTGACCGAGGATTTTGTTCCCATAAAGATAGAGAAGGTCCCAGGTACTTTAAAATGTTTTAATTATTATTATATATAATCCAATTAAAATTTACTTATTGATCGCTCTTTTTAGACTATTGATCCCATGATCATTTTGTAGGAAATGATATTTTTTATAAATATCTAAGTGGTATTACATTGGAGCTCTTCGGGCCCACCATACGCACACAGTGGAATGCCCAAAATCAAGATTTAAAAGATGAGCTCATTAATCGTTTAGTTGTGCTCTTCGATGATAAAACATTCAACCAAACCAAGGTCCTTAAGAAATCTGGTACCTATCTAAAGTATGCGAGGGACCAATATAGGTCACATTTAGATAAGAAAAAAAAGTACGAGCGTCCCCCCATGATTCTGGAGAGGGAGTGGAAGGACCTGGTGTCAGATGGAAAGGAGAAGGCTGAAAAGAAAAAAGGAAAGACACCACTGGGCAAAGGAAAGTATGTGATACTATCAACAATGTAATTATATACTGATTAATCTTTCTTTTACATAATCTAGTGTATTTCAAACTTTTCATAGGCTACCTGACACATCAAAGGCAACAAAGGCAAGACTAGAAAAACACGGGAAACACAAACTTGGCTCTGGTGGTTATATGAAATTAGCCGCACAAATTGTAAGTATCAATAAATGAAATATTGTATCCAAATAATAAATTGAAAACAATTTTGGTTTTATCACACCATAGAAGCAAAATTCATGATCTTATGCAAAAATGTAGGACTCTGAGATTCAATGAGTTCCCAAAAGAGACTGAATATTTCCTTCCGACAAGGCTATGGAGCGTGGCTGAATGTAAGAGTCTTGACTGGGGAAAACACAATCTTCACTTGCATCGACACCGCAGGGTAAATAAACTCAATAAAGTTTATTTAAAATTGATACTGTGCAATTTATTCAATATTAATTTCCACCATAAAGTAATTACATGCCTATTTGTTTTAAACATTCAAGAAATGATAATAATGCACATGACATTGGAATGCAGCCTGGTGAGGGTGGAGCACAACTTGTAGATGAAGGTCATGGTGTGCATCTCGGTAATTTAGAGCATGTAGAGCGTGATCAAAATGTTGAGCATGATCAGGCTAGAGAAGATCAGGAACATGATGTGGCCCCATCAGGTAAAGAGGACCACTCTAAAGTTCTTTTAAACATATTTAATTGCAATTGGTGTATTAATTAATGTAACCTTTCGTGTTTCAAATTTAGAGCATGTAGAGCGTGATCAATGTGTTGAGCATGATCAGGCTAGAGAAGATCAGGAACATGATGTGGCCCCATCAGGTAAAGAGGACCACTCTCATGTTCTTTTAAACATATTTAATTTCAATTGGTGCATTAATTAATGTAACCTTTCATGTTTCAATTGCAGATAAGGATTTAGAGGGTGTTCAACATGTTGAGCATGAGTCTATAACAGAAGTTTAGGAACATGATGTGGACCCATAAGGTAAAGAGAACCACTCTAATATTTTTTTAATTAATGAAATACTTGTAACAATAATAATAAAACATATCAGTTTAACATTTCTTTGTTATTGCAGTAGACCCCCCTTGCAGCGACGTCCACGTCGTGAGTAGATGACTAGGCATAAATTAAGATCATGAGCATAGGGTAGAACAACTAAAGAGGGGATAGATGATTTAGAAAATGATACTCCACTTCATATTTTTTTAGCTTTAAAAAAGAAACAAAAAAAAAGTGATTGTAATCATATCATGACAACCATATTTTTGATAATATGTAAAAACTAAAAGAATGAATATTATATGTTAATGAATGAATGTGAATATGTTAATTAATGAGTGTTATATGTTAATGAATGAATGTTATATGTTATTAATGGATGAATGAATGATTAATGTTATATGATTGTGTATGGGGAATTGAGAGTGATGTGAGGGGGGGGAGGGGCCAAATGAGCTTCCACTATCACGTGGTTGGCCCTGTTAAGTAGAGAATATTAAACTATTCTAAAAAAAAAGAGAAGCTCAATAAGGTAATGCACTTTTCAATATAAAAAATGCATCGTTTGAAGCATCAAACCAATATGCAAAGATGAAAGAAAGTGCTAACTTTTCACTATGGTGGCAGAAAAATGATTCTTTATACCCTTAATCCATGCTCTGCATCATAATTTGAAGTTGTTTCCATTCCAATGTTCTGATTTTAGTTTGTTTGTATGGCTTTGTATGAATACCACATTGTGTTGTGTGTGGATTTGGTTTCAAAGCTCTGCATTTCTTTTGTTTTTAGTGGTGACATAACTCTAAAATTTGACTTTTGTGCATAACAGGTTAGTGGAAAAATTGACAGCTCTGAAGGGTTTAGAGGCTTGATTAAGATAGATGACCGGATATTTGGATCTTGTTGTTGATGGGAGGCTTCCACTTAACCATGAAATTTTGTACCATCGTAGGTATGCAAAAGTTTCTCTACTTACATTCATTCTTGATCATAAATGTTGTAAATGATATTAATGCTTCAAACTTAAGATTCATTTCATTGTTATAATGATCAAAATGTTATACTTTGCTATACATTCAAGCATTCTCTTTCCCCCTACCCTTTTCTCTCTCCCCCTCCTTTTAAGAATTTTCTTTGTCATAAAATATTCACATTTGTCTCATTTACACAAATTTATCTGAAGCACTAGGAGTGAATAAAGATATGTAAAAAATGATGGATTATGTCTAAACAACAACTTTCCATCTTATAGCTAATTAAATCCTTAATATTTGAATAGTTTAGAGCTCGAATAATGCTTGTATATGCATGTGTAGCAATAAGGGAGCCTATGTGAAGATGGAAATTTAAAACATCACTTTGGTTATTTTCCTTAGGTAGTGAAATGATATTTTGAGTAATACAAACTTACACACACACATTGATATTTTTCGGCATTGCATTGAGGAATTTTTTTTCTCTTATACCTACCCTTAGCTAGACATGGAGGTATATAATATTGGCTTCTGGGTTCATTTTGTAAGTAGTTAATTTCACATAGGAAGACTAAAATCTTCTTAATGTCCTGTCAGGTGTGAAAGCATATGAATCGCTTGCTGAAGGCACCATTTTGTATTCATCCAAAAACTGGTTTGTTCTTTCTTTTTTTATGTTTCTTGCATGTGTTTTTTTAAGGCTCTAGAGATGTAGCTCAACTCTTTCCTTTGCACTTTTCATCTATTTTGATGATTACAGTAGATTTTCCTCATAATTTTTCATGTAGATCTATTTGTAACCTTATTTTCTACCAATCAATTTGCAAACCAGTCACATATTAAGGACCATTTCACTAACTTGTAGTCATCCACAACTTCATATGTTGCAGGTTGTGTCTGTGTGCCAATAAATCCTGAAGATTGTGAGAACTTTAATCCTACAAGTGTACCCAATGTTTCTCAAGTAAAAGTATTACTTTATTTTATAGTACTTTAAATGGTTAATTGAAGGTGCTTCTTTAGATCCGAGATAGTTGAACCCTGGATTAAAATATGGTATTAGATGGGAATTATAACGATAAAACTGAGGTCCATTGAACACAAATTACAAACATAATTTACTGGACTATGAATAGTGTTACCATTATAATTATTTCTCCTTTACCTACCTCTGCATTAATGAAAAAGATAGCAGATATTGGAAGTTCATTACATGTCTCATGTATGTGTTAGTATTTTAATTTTGTTTAAGTTGTTCAAGAGCTTGATTAGGTCAAGATTATGTTCTACAAGCTCTGTTCTCTTGCTCAACATTTTCCCTACACATTTTCTCTTCAATCAGACGTTTCTTAACTCCTTCCCTTGTTAGCCCTTGGTTGTTCTCAAGTGTAATGATTTTTCTATGCATCTTGCAGTCTGTATTTATGATCAGTCATCTCTTATGAAGCATGGATAACCTTTCATGGAATTGTTGTTGTAATTAGACAATTGCCATTGTGAGAATAATCATTTAATTTGTATGGAAGTAAGTCTTTTTCATATTATTTGACTTGGTATTGTAAACTTGTCTTTGCAGGATTCTCTAGGGGGGAACAAAAAAATTGTGATGATAGGTATAGTTGTACAACACCATAAATCATTTGGCATTATCAATATATTGCTTATAGAATACTCTGTGCAAGTAAAATGGAATATGCAATGACAATTGGTCTCAAATTCAAATTTGAATATAAGTACATTATACATAAGAAGATGGTATCTATTCTATGATTTAAAGAACCCCAAAATAAGAAAATTAATAGTTTCCATTTGTTTACTTGCTCTTACACACTTGTTTAATTAGCGAGACCCTCAAAATGTCTTGCTAATAACCAGTAGTGTTCAAAACTCCTAAAGAGGTCAGATTGGTGTGACGTTGGATCTGTCTTGCCAATGGAAGTCATGGACAAGACATGGACTATCAGAGTGAGTTTTCTATCCTGTGCCGATGATTGATCTCTCACTGATGGGTTGGCTTCGATGGTCATCACCAAGAGTCTTCGCGATGGTACATTTCAATGAATATTTTTTAAAAAAAATTTGCATTGTTTCGTCACAATTTCAACAAAGGCCACTGATGAATCACTGAAAAGGTCCAACAAAGTTGCTATATCTGCGACGAAGGCTTCGTCGTAACTCCTTGCCCATTTCATCGAAATGGCAATGAACTTTTGGTGTTGTTTCGACACTTCAGAAGAGCCATTGCAATTGCATTTTGGTTGTAATTCATCGGTGGATACACAAATTTTTCATCGATATTCTGATGAACATCTGAGTCATTTTATGATGCCAACGACCAATGAATCTATGTCATTATTTTGACGTTTAATTCATCTTCAGAATTTTGACAAAAAATAGCGAAGAAATTTTTTTTGTCAATTCGTCGATTGTCCGACAAATGTTTGTCGAACGACCGACGAACGTTCGTCAGAAAATGGAGTCAAATTCAATAGTGATAAGTAAGAAAAATATGAACATTACAATTAAAGGAGGGGGTAGATAAACATACCACCTAGAAAACGTGAGATGAAACAAGACAAATATTGAATCAACTCCAACCCTGACCCTGATAAGACAAGACCAAATATACCCTTAACTCTATGCATAAAGGGAATTAAAACCCTCTTAATATTTTACCCCCCTTTAGCATGGGACCAGAGAACATATTGAAGGCAACCTTTCCCTTTTTCTTCTTCTTCCTTTGAATCACTTCCCAGTTATCTTCCTATTCCCCCGGCCTTAAAGGCACACCATAAACCTCAGGAGGGGTACTCTTCGCTCTGAAAGAGGTAAACATTTTCTTTGCATGAAACCCCACCACACCATTTGGGGAAGGAATAACATCAAATTTCTCACTATCCAACACCTCAGAAGATGATTCAAAATCCTTCAAAGATATCATAGAATCACCAAGAGGTTCCTTACAGGTAGATTTTGGTGAATGATGACAATCATTTTCCACTGAGTAATGGTGGGGGGAAACCTCCTTCCACCAAGTTGCTTAGTTCTCCTACTTATGCTTTAAACAGTGGGCAACAATATGACCAATTTTATAGCATCTGTGACACCAAAATGGTAAACATTCATAATCAAGCAGTTGCTTCCAATCTGTGCCAACAATTTTTAGGAGGATATCCACTAAAAGATCTTTTGTGATGTCCATTTTCACCAGGATGTGTGCATAAGTGGTGTGTAGAAAACATGAAGAGCCCTCATCAAACCCCAAAAAATTTCCTAGCGAATTGCCAATGGCTTCAAAGTAGGATTCAAACCAAAATTGTAAAGGGAGACTCAACAACCTGACCCATATTAGAGCCAAATCAAAGGATTCAGTAGCTAGATTGAAAGAGGGATACCCAGGCTTCAACATCAAAAAATTATTTTCCTTCCACGCTCCATTGATAATCACATAACACAATGTTCTTGTCCTTGACACTATCAAACACCACCACAAAAACCCCCTTGCATTGGGATAAATTTCCACATCACCATCCAAAATAAGATGTTAGAATTTTGAAATCCATCCTTGCAACTCTGCAGGCTTGGCCAAAAACCCCAGAATAGACCAATCAATCCCATATCTACAAAAAATGATACATTTCTTGCAACTTTGTTTGTAACATCCTCTCTGTAGGAAACCATTGGGGTCAATCTACCCCTTTGAAGAGGCTTGGGAACAAGCACCTTTCGCTGGTCATAATTGCCCACCCCTAGACACCCACCCTAGTGATGTAAAGGATAAAAAAATGACAAGAATACATTTTTCAAATTCTATTGACTCTTCTAAATGTGTCTCAAACCCTACCTTGCAAGTTTTCCTACAAGCCTTTCTCGCTAGGCTCAAACTCTCAAGAAAGACCTAATTGGGGTGTTTGTTGTATCAAAACTCACTCTTATGCCTTCTTAGGATTCTTAAACCTTCAACACAATCCATAGAGTCTCATAAAACCCACACTTTGCTATGGTGAACTCAAAAATATGTTTTTCATTAAACCCTCAAAGACCTAGGGTTTTGATAGTCTTTTTTGGAAAATGAACACACACAGACTTGCATAAATTACATGTATATGGTTGATTTATGAATTTTCCTTTGGTAGAAACCTAACCAATATCCTGAAGAAGGTTTTCACCAAGTTTCATGAATATACATTAGTTCAAACAAAAGTTATTGACTTTCTTTATCTTGCTGAAAACCCTAGCTCTGTGACAAGGTAGTTAGCAGAGTTTTTACTTGTTTCTTAGACAAAAAATCATGAAATTACACCAAAAAAATGAATTAGAATCTCTATACAAAGATTTAACTTTTCATCCACTCATAGACTTGTCACTATTCCGTACAAGGCCATACAAGATTGATTTTTTATTGTTTTTGCAAAGAACTGTCACAAATGTGAAGAAAACATAGTATTTTCATGAAAAAAATGCTCCCACAGATTCTTTGAGCGTTACTTATCATTTATTAAACATGAATCATATCTAAAACAATTATAAATCAATTATATGTGTCTTTTCATTCAAAACCTAAAGTCTATTGTATCAAACTTGAAAAATATACCCTTTTTTACAACCTAGAATTGAAGAAAAACATGTAAAAAGACCCTACATGGTCTTTCAAGACCTTATTGGAATCAAAAAACCCAAAAATAAGGCTGAGGAACAAAATACAACCCTTCAAGAAGACAAAATCACCTAGGAAATTCAAATTTGCATTTTGGCAAGAAAATCAAAATTTTAATTTCTAGGCATATTTTGACAACTTAGACCATTGGAAATGATACCAATGGACCCCCTAAGACCTTCACCAAATCAATTAGGACTCTTAACATCAAAATGATTCATAAAACATCATAAAAAAATCACCAGAGTGATGCGATTGTATCACCAATTCATCCACCATCCGCCATCGCTGCCTCGACAACAAGGAATGACCATGATTATCCACTAGTGTAGGGGCACCATTGAATTTTTTTTGTCAATCAAGATTGTTAATGAGTAGGCTTTAGGGTTTTGAGTCAATATGCATTAAATAAGGTCATGGAGACCATTTAGTATTGTAATGAGTCATTTTTGAGTCTTGTTAGGTGATTAGGGGGTCATTTGTGTTGGTATTGCAAAATTGCAAAATATTGTAAAAGATGTCAAGCAAAAATTGCAAAATTGGAAAGTTTGTGGAATGCCAACAGTCAGACATTTCAAAATTCAGTTTAGTATGGCTGAGTTAGTTTTTTTTGGAGGGAAACATGTTTAAATAGGTGTGAGGACTCATTGTAAGGGTTGGTTGTGATTTTTGAAGAAGATTTTGATCAATAAAATCATTGTTTTCCCTTAATTTCTGAACATTTCCTTATGTACAGTGTGATTGTAGGGTTGTTGTACAACCCATATAGTATCATATTGATCCAAGTTGAATTTAATTTCATTGGAGACTTTCATAGCTTTGATTTGAATCATATTTTGAGGTTTTCCATTGTGTTTAGTGCATTTTATTATTGATTTTCTAAGGATGGTCTGAACTTGCAGAGTTAAGGGTTTTGTTGTCTCAAATATGAAATTAGACCCATTCCACATTCTGTAGGCACTGTATCTTAGTGTAATGGGAAGTAGTTAATAGGGATGAATTTTAGGAAGGACTGTGTGTGCAGGGGAGGTTATATGAGGCATTGGACATGATGCCCTAGAAGAGAAAAAGGGTGATTTCTTGTGAAATTGTGAGGTTAGAGCATGGTAAAGTATGAATTAGGTTGGGGTAGAAATATATATATATATATATATATATATATATATATATATATATATATGTTGATTGTTTGAGCATTAGCATGCATATTAGGGTCTGATTGAAGTGGAGGAAGGGTTATGTGAGGGTTGGAAGTGTGATTTTCAATAAAACCCTGAGTTATTTGCTAGAAAAAGAGGGTTTCTAGTTTAGGCACCTTGGAGAGTGTGCTTCTGAAAACAATTTGAGAAATATTTGGTTTGGTAACCTATAGAATGCTGCCCAAGTTGTTTTAGAAGTTGGTAAGAAGTTTTGTGACTAGTCTCTTTGTAAAACAAACCTAATTTGGGGTCTAGTCAGCGTAGAAACCAGGTTTTGAAGAAGTTGTTCAAAAGTAACCATATGAGGGCTTGTGATATGTTGTTTTGTGCCCCAATGGGTTTGTGAAAAATGTGTTGGTCCTTGTATGAGAGGACCTTCTCCAAAAGATATACCCAATTGAGTCTAGTTGGACTACTATATGAGACAGTGAAGGTTTGGTGAGATAGAGAGAATTTGAAGTTTGGTGACTTGATAAGTTGTATTGTTTGAAATTATGTTGTTTGCAGTGAAAATCTCCCCTGATTGAAATCAAAATCCAATATTTTTCCAATTGAAAGAAGAGCTCAAGTTTTTCAAGAAGACAAAGCTGGGAGTTCAAACTCCAATAGTTGTGCTTCTGATGTTGGGGAAAGTTTGATGATGAAGAAACAAATCTTGAAGACATCCAAGGAGAAGGAGATGATTCAGAGAAGAGCCTTATTTAGGATAGCTTGCAGATGCAAAAATAAGGTATGTAAGGTGATAATAGATTTAGGATGCACTGACAATATGGTATCTAGTGAAATGGTCGACAAATTGAAATTGGAAAGAGTACCTAGGGAAAATCTTTACAAAGTGTCTTGGGTAAGTGATAACCAATCCATTATGGTAAGTGAACAAGCTTTAGTTGAGTTCCAAATTGGTAGTTACAGAGATAAGGTTGTTTGTGATATTTTTCCTATGAGTTGTTGCCATGTGTTACTTGGAAGGCCCTGGCAGTTTGATAGGTCTACAATTTATGATGGGAGACAAAATACTTATACAATTGAAAAGGATGGGAGAAATTCACATTAACTCCGTTGGTTGAAGAAGCAAAGGAACAAGGCGAGATCATCATGATTGGAAGTAAATATTTTGTGAGTATTGGGGAAGATAAGAGTATGGAATTGGAAGTCATTTCAAGGCTTGATAATGTTGGGATAGTAGATAGGAAGAATAAAGACCATGTGCAGGAAGTAAGAATGAAGGATGCTTCCATGTTGAAGGAAAAATAAGTTGGGTTAGTGACTCGGTCTGATACAGTGAAGTGTAAGGGTGAAAATCTTGAGGATAGGCAAGAAAAGAGTGAAGGGATTCTAGTTGAGATAGTCATGTGCCCTGTGATAGTAAAGAAAGTGAAGAGGAAGTCAAAGGTTGATATAATAGAGGTTGATGGGATTGATGGGATAGTGAAAAAGATGTTTGCAGGTCCAACACATGTTCCTAAGTGTGATGGTGCACTTGTTTGCAAGACTGACAGAGAAAAATGTGAAGAAAAGAAGGGTATTGAGCAGAGATCTAAGCATGAAGCAAAGAGGGAAGTGAGGAAAATTGATGAGGTTTTGTGTGCAGATGTGAAAGTGAGTGTGACATTAGTATTTGAAGATGAAAAGATTGAAGAACAACCCACAACATAGTGTGACAAAATGGAGCATGAATCAAGTAAAGAAAAGGGAAAGAATGCTAAGCAAGATGTGGACCGAAGGAAAAGTGAACCTAATGGAAGAGCGCAAGAAGGAAAGAGGAAAGATATGATCAGAGGTGAACAAGTTGCTAAATCATTTCCAAGAGAATTGGAAAATTTTTAAGCTGGGGTGTATGGTGCAGGGGCACCATTGAAATATTTTTGTCAATCAAGATTGCTAATGAGTAGGATTTAGGGTTTTGAGTTAATATGAATTAAATAAGGTCATAGAGACCATTTAGTATTGTAATGAGTCATTTTTGAATATTGTTAGGTGATTAGGGGGTCATTTGTGTTGGTATTGCAAAATTGCAAAATGTTGTAAAAGATGTCAAGCAAAAATTACAAAATTGGCAAGTTTGTGGAATGCCAACGGTCAACCATTTCAAAAGTCAGCTTAGTATGGTTGAGTTAGTTGTTTTTGGAGGGAAACATGTTTAAATAGGTGTGAAGACTCGTTGTAAGGGTTGGTTGTGAGTTTCGAAGAAGATTTTGATCAATAAAATCATTGTTTTCCCTTAATTTCTGAACATTTCCTTCTGTACAGTGTGATTGCAAGGTTGCTGTATGGACCATACAATATCATATTGATCCAAGTTGAATTGAATTTCATTGGAGACTATCATATATTTTATTTGAATCCCATTTTGAGGTTTTCCATTGTGTTTAGTGCATTTTATTGTTGATTTTCTAAGGACGGTTTGAACTTGTAGAGTTAAGGGTTTTGTTGTCTCAAATATGAAATCAAAACCATTCCACCTTTTGTAGGCATTGTTTCTCGATGGAATAGGTAGTATTTAATAGGTATGAATGTTAGGAAGGTCTGTGTGTGCAGGGGAGGTTATATGAGGCATTGGGCATAATTCCCTAGAAGAGAAAAATGGTGATTTCTTATGAAATTATGAGGTTAGAGTATGGTAAAGTATGAATTAGGTTGGGGTAGAAATATATGTTGATTGTTTGAGCATTAGCAAGCATATTAGGGCTTGATTGAAGTGGTGGCAGGGTTGTGTGAGGGCTGGAAGTGTGATTTTCAATAAAACCCTAGGTTATTTGCTAGAAAAGAGGGTTTCTAGTTTCACTACAACAAATCCCTGTGATTTGCTCCATTTTTTTCTTCCACCCATTGTTTTAATGTATTTTTTGCCAATTTTTTGAAAATGTCAGCGCTATTTATTAGGATGGCACCATTTTTGGTGTTTATTTGCGCCGATAAGGACAAGTTGATGCTAATTTAGGTGCTAATGTGTGCCGAAATTAGTGTAGACTATAGCGCCAATATTGGATTCAAGTGTGGTTCCGCCGTTAGCACCGCCTTTGGCTCTGAGTTTAGCTCTGAGTTTAGCACCATTTTTAGCTCTGACTTTAGCTTCAGGTTTAGCGCCGGTTTAGACACCCCTATGTCGAAGAGACTTATTTATATGTCTCATTGACGATGTAAAATAGTGAAATGTCAACAAGATACAGACACATCGAGGAGAGAATCACTTATGTCACATCGACAAGGTATATCTACAAGTGCTCAGAAAAACACAACTCTTGGATATAAAAAAGTAATGTCAATGAGACATTGAGATATCGGTAAGACAAATAAGATTGTCTCATCGACACTCTTCAAGTAATGATCAAAAGCATACATCGCTAGACCGCCGGGAAGGTGAGAAACATATGTGGTAGAGTGGTATACACCACAACCTCACATCAAGAAGCCTTGAGCAAGGAAGTAGTGTGGTGAATAGCTAAAGGGAAGGGAAAAACACCACCATACCGCAATGATAATCATGAGTCTCTCTGACATGGCAAAGTTACATCGATATATAAAGAAATACCACCAAAGGAAAATATCGATGAGACAATGGCATATTGACAAGAGATATTAACTTGTCTCATCGACACTAGCAACCAACATTAGAGGAACATAAGATCTACTATTGATGAGACATTGAGATATTGGTAAGACAAAGAAGATTGTCTCATCGACACTCTTCAAGTAATGATCAAAAGCATACATCGCTATACCACTGGGAAGGTGAGAAACATATGCAGTAGAGTGGTATAGACCGTAACCCCACAACAAGAAGCCTTGAGCAAGGTGGTAGTGCAGTAAATAGCAGAAGGGAAGAGAAAAACACTGCCATATTGTAGCGGGTATAATAAGAGACGGTGGTAGTATGGTAATCATGTCATCATTACAATTTACAACACTAAATGCAGCAAATAACGTTAGCCACAATCCATTTGAATATAGCCTGCCAAAATACTCTAAAACTCTAATAAACATACTCTAATTTTTTTGTCAAAATCTTATTTTCAGGCATAGCCCGCCATAATGGAGTTTTCATTTTAATAAACATACAATAAAACCTTTGTTGAAACCTTATTTTCAGGTGTAGCCCGCCAAAATGGAGAAGTGTTTTAGTAAAGAATGACAGAGAATGGTAAGGAGATGTGCATGATAGGAGGCATAGGATTCATTGCTGTTTATCTCATTCCTACTCTAATCAACAAGGGTTACAATGTTTGTGCTACTGTTTGTAATCCAGGTGTTTAATTGACATATGTTTGCATAATCTCAAATTCCTTCAAATTCTTTTGAAGTATCAATGTATCCTATATAGGGTTTAGAATGACTTCTTTTAATTTAAAAAAATAAATCAGATGCTTTTGAAGTATCAATGTGTCCTATATGGGGTTTAGAATAATTTATTTTAATTTAAAAAAATAAATAAATGATGTATTTTCCTGTGATTAGATAATGTGGAGATCTCCTAAATCTGCCCTAGCACACTGTCCTCTTTCGCACTGTGTTCATTACTCCAGTTGCTAGGGTTTTGCATTTAACATCTTTAATATCTTCATGATAGTGGCTTTTAAATAGATCTCAGTCTTTGCTTTAATCTTTATAATGGTAACCCTTGAGTTCCATAATCCACCTTCAATCTCTTCTAAGAACGTTGTCTTAAGCTAGACTGTATAGTATGCATATAAAGCAAGTCCTTCATACTTGCCATTGTTCCAAACCACCACTCACCACCTTGCTTAAAATGTTGCCTCCATAAGCACAATAACATGTTTTAAAATCATGGTTTCCAGTGATTTACCATTAAGGTCATTACTTTCATCAAGATACAATGAGATTTTTGTCTTCAAACTTAAGGCATTATGCAAAATAACATTGTGAATTTTTTGTTGTGTACAATTTGATTTTCTTGCACATTTACTGCTTTGCTAACTGCCTTTAAGACTGGATATTGCACCATCAGTTGCAATCTCAAACAACTCACTCACTGTCACTTGAAGATTCCTTTCATGAGCATCCTTGTATAAAATCAAAATATGCCCTATAGACTGCCTACTTACTTACTAATATAGGGGACTCATTGTTTCATGGTATTTTGAGTTTTATTTAGGAGTTAATATGTGGCATTTTTATGTGCAAGAAGGATAGATTGTGATGCAACGTTCAGGTATGGATGGTTCAGGATAAACTGGATTACTATCAGTGTCATAACCAGGTTGGATTGTACCTTGAGCCGGTCTAAAACACTTTCAGGTGTTTTCGCTTTGAAGCAGAACTTGTGTGTAGGAATTTCCAAATATCCAATAGAGGAAGTTCCTACATTCTAAAGATAAAATCATAAATCTGCTTATCCAGTTTTTGATCCAACCTGACATATTTAATATTTGATAGAGAAAGTTTATACATTCTAAAGATAAAATCATAAATCTTCTTCTCTTTGTACAATCACTCATTTGAATTGTTTCTTTAACAATTTTACGTCCATGTCCATGTACATATCTTCTTCTTTTTCTAGTTGAATGCTTAGGCTCTGCATTTTCTCCAATCTCCATCTAAAATAATCAACAACATGCATTAATTTATGATTGTACCTTAAGCTGGTGTGAAACACTTCTGGGTGTTTTCGCTCTGAAGCAAAACTTGTGTGTAGGAATTTCCAAATATCCGACAGAGGAAGTTCCTACACTCTAAAGATATATTCTATGAAACATTCCTTACTTTCTATGAAATAGTGTATATATTCTTGTACTTGTAAATATTCTTTTACTGTTATGTCTATTAAAGAAAACAAAGTTTGAATAAAAAATGCTTCACCCTTTTTTGTAAGTGAGTATGTGAATTATTATTTAAGGAAAAATCTTACAGTGTTTACATTTTCAGTTTACTAGTTTCAAATCTTCATTTGCTATTTATATAAAATTGTATGTGCTCTTTATCTCTAATGACATAAAACAATAATGTCATCAGAATCAGGATTTTTAATTTCAGCACCATCATTGTCCACACTTTTCATATCTTGTTCACTTTTAAGTAAAATCATCAAAATTTTATTTTTATTTCTTGTCCCAGTTAATCTTGATTCCTTTTAGCACAAGATAGTAGGTTGCATGTTAAATTTCAAACATTTTCTTTGCATTTTTTTGTATATATTATTTTCTCAGTGCATCATTATGTAACAACAATTTCACTTTTGAGATATACAATAAAAATAAATGAAAGAACATGTTTGCTTTGTGAAGGGAAATGTATGGTGAATAGCCTATGTCTTTCAGATAAGTGTGCAAGAAAAATAAGACATAACTGATTGAATATGATTTTCTACTGTATAATTGTTTTTTTATGCGGAGGCTAAAACAACTTATCATGGATTAGTTTTGGTTAAGAAACAAGGTGTTTCTAAACTATGGCTAGAGGGGGAATCTCTTAATGTGATTAATTGTATCATGATGAAATGTTCTCCTTCATGGTCAATTGCCAATTTTATTAATGACTCGATATCTATTATTAACTCTTTTGAGGAGATTAAAATCACACATGTTTTTTGTGAAGCGAACACGATGGCTGATGGGGTTGCCAACATGGGAGTGGCTGAGAGATCTGAGTGGGATTCTTTTGAATCACTACCTCTTAATCTGAAGTATATTTCTAATGATGACCAGTTGGCTTGTTTCTAGGTGAGATGTTCTCGGGGAAAGGTTTTTCATTATGATTTTAAGTTGGGTTTTGCACATCGACCCTTTTCTCTTTTAGTTTCATTATTCTTTCCTTGGTTTCCATAGAAGGATGGACTGGAAGTTTTGGCAGGGTTGTAATTGGAATGATAAGCCCACACATATTGTGGGTGTTTTTTGTATTGTTTTAAGTAGCGCTTGGTTCATTTTACTTTTTCATTTCTTTCAGGTGTTCTTTGGTTTTCGTTTGTTTCCTGTCACTATGGGTGGTGACTATTACTGTATACACCTAAAAATGGTCATATCACATTGTCTGGTAACTAATTAAATATTTTTAATATTTAATTAAAATCTTCGAATTTCATCTGCATATAAATAAATTTAAATAATTTATTTATATTGTTCATTCTTTCATTAAATAAATAAGTTTATTTAATCATCTTTTCCTATTCGTTTCTTAATTAATTAAATAAACATTATGATTTATTTATATTAATTATCAATAAACTTGATTTGGATATTTTATTCAAATAAAGATTAAATATTCCTCTCTTTTAAATATATTCTTCTAAAATCCTTTCGCAATTAAATATTTCTAAAATATTTAATTAAATTCTTCTAATATCCATTTGCAATTAAATATTTCTAAAATATTTAATTAATTCTTCTAAAGTCACATTACAATTAAATATTACAAAATATTTAATTAAATCTTCCATAGTGCAAAAATAAAAAAAATCAAATTCAATAAATGAAATTAAATAAATTTATTTATTTATTTAATTTGGGGATTATCTTCAACAGCCGTGAAACAAACTGCCGAAACAGAAAAATTAAATTCCTCTGTTTCTGTGCAGGCTTGTTCCCGTGGGTTGAAGACAGGCATCCATCCTTCTCTCCAACCTCTCAACCTCTTCCATCTTCTTCTCAACCTCTCCATCTCTCACCTTTCAATTTTACCAGATAACTTCACGGTCGTTGATTCTTGCCAGCCAGGATTGTCCCTGCAAAAAACTATAAATAAGACTGCCGGGTCTTTGAATTCATATAGAAGCTTTCAGTAGGAAAATTATAGTCAATTTGCATAAGCCTTTAGCATTCATAGTGTTCAAGCATCATAGTATAGCATAGAATCATGGCATATTCACTCTATTTCATAGCATACTCCATTTACAGCCCCTGTGCATAATTTACAGCCCCTGTGCATAATTCACAGCTCCCTGTGCATATCCGTCAGCATTTTTCACCTTCACCAGCATTTAGGATAGAATTTCCTTTGCATACTCATTCTGCAGACAACCATTTGGAGAAGCTGAGCTTACACAATCTGAGAGCAGTAGCTTCGAACAAATCTCTAGAGATAGAGAAAGATGGAACACTTCTGAAGATTTTCTGCTTATTTTAATTGCATTTCAAATTTCTTTAGTTTAAAGTTCTGTTAATTGTGTTTTTTTGTTTTCATTTGATTACATTATAGAACATACACATTTTTGGCGCCCACCGTGGGGCTTTTGCCCCTATTTCTCACATCTTTTTGTAGGTTTCTTTGACAGGTTACGGCCAAAAACAACGGATTAGTGCAAGAAACACGTTTCTGAAAGTTCATACCCAGTTCAGCGCATTTGAGAGTTCCTGCAGCGCTCGTGAGAGTTCCTGTAGCGCCCTTAAGAGTTCCTGCAGTGCCCGTGAGAGTTCCTGCAGCACATTTGAGAGTTCCTGCAGCACCTGTGAGAATTCCTGCAGCGCCCATAGAGATTGTTATAGCGCATATTTCAAAAACCTGTAAATTGTAATTTGTAAGTTTAATACAGTTTAACTGAATCCGACGCAACCGCGGACAGTTAATAATTGTAAATTGGAATGAACCAATCCTAGGGTAGACACCTTAAACTTAAAATGAAGCAATCCTAGGGTAGACATCTTAAATTAAAAATGAAGCAATCCTAGGGTAGACATTTCATATTTGATTTTGGGGCTAAAAAGAAATTTCGTGTTTGTGTGAAGCAACATCTTCACTTAGCATAGAAAAATTGTATTTTGGGCTTAAAATAAATCTTTGTTTGCTTTTTTTTTGGTGATAGGCCTATGCTCTCCCCTTAGCTGGGTGATCAAAATGCCAAACTCACCTATTTTACTTTATGTATTGTATAGTTTTATTAACACCTTTTAGAAGGCCTGCCGTAGTGGGAAAAAGTACTCACCCTACGGGAACGACCTAAGTGGGAACAACTAAAGCCAAGTTTTCCAACCCACTTTAATCAAATGCGGATGGTTGATGAAAATCCCATTTGACGGTAGTGTGCATTGATAACCATACCCAAAGCCTTTGTTCTAAAGGTAGGGAGGTCTCTCGAGGGAGTCTATCATTTGCCGCACCCAACGGAAATCCTTACTAAGAACTTAGTGTAGTATCTTACCGAGTCAGTTTCCGAACGTCATATTAATCACAGTGCAGGGAGGGAAGAATCTACCCCCAAGATACTCACCATATAACTGTCAAGGATTGTTTGCTTAGGGGATCCGGTATCCACTTCCGTCACTCTGAGTACGCACCTGGAAAAGACAAAAACACGGGCACCCTTTCGGGGGTGACACGGCTGTGTGAGTCAACGCAGTTTTAAGATGTGGGCTGTTGATTACTATGATGACCTACTTGAAAACTAAGAGTGAGTCTGTTTGAAATGCTTATCATGTGTAAAACCTGTTAAAATAGTTTTTGAAAAACATTTTGGTCATACACTTGATGTTTAGCATAGGATTTAAGACAACTATTCTACAATTTGTTTGATGTGTTTTCAATACACTAATTCAGATAAGATCATCCAACACTCACTATCACATTGATTACTCTCATGTTACGAGATTGGAAATCCACAAATTTTGTAAAGAAATCCATTTTCAAAAGGATTAAAAAGCCAAAGAAACTCCTTAACCACAAGAAACTATTGAAGAAGCAACGATTTTTGTATCAAAGCCGAAAAGTTTTACTTAAATATAGAACCTTTCTTCATAGGTATCATGATTGTGTTAGAGGTCTTTCTGATGATTATGCTATAGAACCTTTGTACTCACAAGCTTATTTTCAAAGAAGAGCTCTTTCTCAAAGGCATAACCATAGTCAATGCATTCGTTTCTGTTATATTCCCCAACCTGCAATTGAATATTCTACTCGTCCAAATCAAATTTTGCAATAGAGAACTCAGATCACATTAGGAAGTCATCACTAAATCCCTCCTTTTACAAAACTAGGATCAAACTTTATAAAGTGCAAAAACATCTTTTTCTTAATATTTTGCTTAAAATTCCCTCCAACAGGATTTTCATCCTTTCAATTAGGGAACAACACAAGCTAAAGGTTAGAAACTTTTCAAGTCATAGAATCTTCATTCTATCCTGACTTTCATATCTATCACGTAATTGCACTATTTCACATTCTTTTGATCAAAAGTGAGTAAGAATTTGGAACAAAACTTATGCCTATCTTCACGAGATCTCAAAAACACATGGAAAAAGACGAGGGAGAAACCACTACAAGCAAAATGGGTGACCATACTGAAAAAGAAGAGGATACATTTAATCTTGACGAATTAACAGAAGAAAAGCTTCAAGAAGCAGAGCAAGATCCTCAATTCCATACTCTTATGGAAAGGATTTTAGAATGAAACAAAGAAATATATTTTCTTTCATTAGCTAATCAAGGAGCTAAGTTACCTCACAATTTTGACATAGAAGTGATTAAGCAGAATCCTGAAACTCCTCCTACTGACTTTAGTGCCCTTACTCAACAGATTAAAGAATTACAAAGGCAAATAAAAGAGATGCAAGGGGGTACAACAAAGAAGTATGTTTTGGAAGGCATATCTCCTTATCCATTTGATAGGAGTCTTCAAATGATCCCATTTCCAAAACATTGCGAAATTCCTAAGTATGATAGGTACAATGGAAAAACTGATCCCATTGACCATGTAAGGGATTTCCAAAATATGAGTCTAGAATTCGCCTATGACGATACCTACTTAATGCGATTATTTCCATGAAGTCTAGGTGTACAATCCATGGAGTGGCTTTCTAAGATCACTCCACCCATCAAAACCTTTGAGGAGTTGATAAATCAATTTATCACACAATATGCCTACAACATTCAACACCAAATAACAATGCTTGATCTTTGTAAAGTGAAACAAAAAGTAGGAGAACCCTTCACTACGTTCTTGCAAAGGTGGAGGAGGTTATTTGCATGATATTCCTGTCCTATTCCTGAAAAGGAAAAGATGGATATCTTCATCAATAGCCTAGATCCAAAATTAAGTTATAGGCTTAATCTTCATTGTCCTCATAACTTTGAAAAATTGATTGAAAACGCAATCACCATTGAAGGGGCCTTGGTTAAACGGGGAGTGATAAAAATTGATAATCCAAGTACATCAAACCAAAACAACAACGATAAAATAAGGTTTTGGAATAGAAATAAAAATGTTGTTAATGATGGTATAGTAGATGCAAATAATCTACGAACAAGACCATCTTTCTTCAATCTATCCAGTGCTCCACGAATCAATCAACAAGGAAACAACAATCAACAAGGACAATCCTCCAAACAAGAGAGCATGACCAATCAAAATACCAATCAAAATCGTGGTAATTTCAATAGCAATCTTGGCAATACCCAAACATCAAATCTGTCCAGACCTCCATTCTTTTCAAATCGATGAAATTTTACCACTTTGGGGCAATCTCTTGAGTCTACTCTCAAGGAGCTTCTTGATAATAAGGTTATCACCTTACCACCACAAAGAGATTATGAGCCATGAGTCAAACCACCATCGTGGAATGTCTCGTATTATTGCAATTATCATCAATGTAAAGGTCATAGAACGAATAATTGTCAAGCTTTGAAAAATCTCGTACAAGACTTAATTGACAATGGCACCATTACAATCGAAGGACATCATACCAATGATGATCATCAAGCATTCAAAGATCCTTTACCAAACTATCAAAAGGGGGAAACATCAGATGCAAAAGCTAAAAGCATAAATAATGTTGAAGACAATATAATCCATCACATCTATGTTGATGATCAACGGGTTAATGTTATCAAAATCAGGGGAAAACAAGAATATCAATAGGTTAATGTGACTATGAGAGGACAAGCAAAGGTTGTTCTAAAAGGAAGTTCATCTAAAGCAACCATTCCTTCTCCAAGTCAATATAATCTGGTTGATCAATTGAGAAAAACATCAGCTCAAATCTCCATCCTTGAACTTCTCAAAATATCCCCCATACACAAGAATATTTTAGAAGAAGCTATCGTAAACACAACTGTCGACACTGATTTGGATGTAAGAAAATTTCAAGCCATGGTGGGACATTTGTCTTCCCCCACTTGTCTTTCATTTTCTGATAAAGATGATGCCTCCATGACACATCCACATAATTCATCGCTCTATCTTGAAGTCATGATCCATAAACACCGAATTAGACGTGTCTTAATAGATGGAGGAGCCAGTTTGAATATTTGTACTTTAAAGTTAATAAATGCCTTGGGAATTTCAGAAAATGCTATTGATCCACGAAGGAAAATAACTATCAAATCATATGATGATGAAGAAAGAACTTCTAAGGGATTAATATTATTACCTATCAGAGTGGGACCTGTTGTGAAGAACACATTTTGTCAGGTTCTAGATCGGGATCTTTCTTATAACATACTTTTGGGCCATCCATGGATTCATGATATGCAGGTGGTGCCATCAACATATCATCAATGCATCAAGTTTTCATATGATGGACAGGAAATAACTATACAAGCTGATTACAATAGTACCCAAACTTGTTCAAATCTTCAAACAACTCAAGATGCCTTTGTGCCACACAATAGGGAGGCTCTTGATGTTTCTTCTTCCAATCTACAAGGACAACTGCAAGAATTGACAAAGAATCTTGATACTAAGCTAAATTTTAAAGACAAAGGAGTTGGAAAATATTCACTATCTTTTTCTACCTTACCTCCTTCTCCGAGGTCACATGGTCAGCCTACCTTATTAAATCAAAAGATTGCAACAACCTCTACATCCCAAGCTTCTGTGCCAATCACAAAGTTTGACAGAAAATTCATTAAAGCCAACACCACTGAGGAAGAAGCTGAAGATAGGGACATCCTAGATTGGCTATACAAAGATGAAGATGAATCTCTCTTGCACATTAAGTTACCTACAAAACAATATGGTAAGGGGTATGCTATCATGCAGAAAATGGGCTATGAAGGAAATGGTCCTATAGGAAAAAGAAGAGAAGGAATTGTGGAACCAATTCAACCTATTTCAATACATCCAAGTGATAAAACAGGACTTGGATATGTTAAAGATAAAGAAAACTCTACTTCACAGCAAGCACAATCAACTCATGAAGGAGAATCAATTTCAGATAAACCTCATGAATCAATTTTCCAATTGCAGAATAGTTCAGATACTGATTCTAATGAATATGAATGGGACACCATTTATAATGATGAATTTTGGAGAGACAAACAAGTTGATACCATACATAAATATGCACTTGTTCTCATTCAAGGAGAAGGTTTAATGCCTCCACTTGATTATGTTTTACAAAGCGATCATGACTCAAGTGAGGATGATTCAGATTCTAACGCAATTGACGATCAACAGGAGAATACCATCATAGACCTTGTCTACTGTGAGGATGATAGCCGCATCATGACTTTGACAGTTCAAGACCTTACCCAACCTAATGATCCCATGCCTTTAGTTTATCCAGAACTTATTGATTGGGAAATTGATGCACCTATCCATATCCCTACATTCTATAATGATGAAGATATTATAAATTTCCTTTGTTCCTCTGATGAAGAAAATAATTGTTTCATCCAAGAATTTCATACTCATGATTTTGATAAGGAGGGTGTCAAGTCTCTTAGCTGCAAAATAAATGAAATAAAAAATGGATCTATTGGTGAAAACCAAAAAATGGCAGTGGTAGATCACAACAAGAGAAAAATAAAGAGCAAATCTGACAGTGAAAACCTTTCTGAGGCACTGAAGGATGAGAAACTTGACACTCTTCCCAAGCATTATCATGAAAGATCTTCTATTTTGATCGAACCAACAAAATCAATCAATATAAGTACAATAGAGCAGCCAAAATTTTTGCAAATTGCAGCATCATTAACAGTTGAAGAAGTCCTGAAATTCATGGAATTCTTGAAAGAGAATCAAATTAACTTTGCTTGGTCATATGCTGATATGCCAGGGTTAGATCCTAATTTGATAATGCATCATTTATCTATTAAACCAGGGACAAAACCTGTGAAGCAAAAGCTCCGAAAAATGCATCCACATGTTGCATTATTGGTTAAAGAAGAGTTAAAGAAACTTTTGGATGTTGGATTCATTCGAACTATTGATTATGCAGAATGGATTTCTAATATTGTACCTGTTTCAAAGCCAGATGGAAGGATCAAAGTTTGTACAGATTTCAGAGGTTTGAATAAGGCTTGTCCTAAAGATGACTTTCCTTTGCCCAACATAGATATGATTGTTGATTTAACTGCTGGTCATGCAATGTATTCATTAATGGATGGATTTTCAGGATACAACCAAATAAAGATTGCACCAGAGGATCAAGATAAAATAGCATTCACATGCCCTTGGGGTACCTATTGCTGGAATGTAATGCCATTTGGGTTAAAGAATGCCGGAGCCACTTATCAAAGAGCAATGACAACAATTTTTCATGATATGATGCACACATTCATGGAAGACTATGTTGATGATTTACTTGCCAAATCTCACACACGAGAAGAACATCTAGAAATCTTGTCAAAAATATTTTCTAGAATGGAGAAGTTCAATGTTTGTCTAAATCCAAAGAAATGTGTCTTCGGCGTTACATCTGGAAAACTCCTAGGATATATTGTTTCAAAAAAGGGTATAGAGGTTGATCTAGAAAAAGTACAAGCTATAATGGACATGCCGCCACCACGAAATATTAGTTAGCTTCAATCATTGCAAGGGCGACTACAGTCCATCAGGCGGTTTATAGCTCAACTAGCAGACAAAAGCTTACCATTTACACATTTATTGCATAAAAATGTCCCATTCAAATGGGAAGACAAATTTGAAGCAGCATTCAATCAGATCAAGCAATATCTTATGCATCCACCAGTCTTAATTCCACCCATTCCAGGAAAGCCACTCATACTCTATATTTCAGCAACAGAAGTATCCTTAGGAGCATTGTTAGCACAAGAAGATTCTACAGGTAAAGAAAGGGCTATATACTATATCAGTAGAACTCTAACAAGTCATGAATTAAACTATAGTTTCATTGAAAAAGCTTGCCTTGTAGTGGTGTTTGCTTCTCAAAAGTTGCGGCATTATATGTTGGCTCATACAGTTAAGCTGATAACCAAGATTGATCCACTGAAATACTTACTAAGCAGAGCTACTTTAACAGGGAGACTTGCAAAATGGGTAGTGATCTTGAGTGAGTTTGAAATTCACTATGTAGATCGAAAAGCTATTAAAGGATAGGTCATCGCAGATCAGTTGGCTGAAGCACCTTTACAAGAAGAAGATCCAATGCACATTGAGTTTCCTGATGCAAATATCTTCACAACAACAATTCAGAAATCATGGACATTGTACTTTGATGGATCTTATACACAATATGGTTCGGGGGCAGGGATTCTCTTTGTTACACCTGAAGGACATACCATTTCACGATCATATCAATTGATGTTTCCTTGCACAAATAACATAGCTGAATATGAGGCATTGCTCATAGGATTGAAAATAGCATTGGAATGGCAGATTACAAACCTCCAGGTCTATGGTGATTCACAACTTGTCGTTAATCAAATTAATGATGACTATCAAACTAAAGATGATAAGTTGCTACCTTACAAGAACATGGTGGATGATTATAAAAAGTATTTTGTGTCAATCAAGTTTTCACAAATATCAAGGATTGATAATAAAGCTGCAGATGCAATGGCTACCATTGCTTCCTTATTACAATTATCAAAAGATCAAATTAAGCATGAATTCTTGGTGGAACAATTGTTTTCCCCCGCCTATGATAATTCTGAGACCCAAGTCATATACCATTTAACCGGTTCTGATTCACCTTTATATGGCAAGACTTATACCTATTTAAAAGATAACATCTTACCTTTGGATTTATCCCGTAACCAACTTCATCTGCCAACCATCCCATTATACCTTAATTGCCGATATCCTTTACCGATGTGGTCTTGATGGTACACTCCTTAGATGTCTTGAACATGACGAATCTAAAAAAGCCTTACAAGAGGTTCATGGTGGTATTTGTGGAACTCATTCAAGTGGTTTGACCTTAGCCAAGAAACTTGTCAGAATGGGATACTATTGGCCTACCATGGAGAAAGATTCTTTTATTTTTGTCAAGAAGTGTTCTAAATGCCAGATCCATGGGAATCTTATTCATGCACCTGCACAAGAACTACAACCTTTCATTCCGACATGGCCTTTTTCTCAGTGGGTATTAGATCTTGTTGGTAAAATTCATCCTTCATCATCAAATGGGCATAAATTCATCATTATAGCTATGAAGTATTTTACAAAATGGATTGAAGCTGTTCCTCTAACCACGGTGACTGGTAAACAAATATCTTCATTTATCCTAAATTACATCATTTGTAGATATGGAATTCCTAATTCTATCATCACTAATAATGGAAGGCCTTTAAAGAATCAAGATGTGGATGAACTTTGTGAAAGATTTCACATCCAACACAGGTTCTCTACACCTTACTATCCACAGGGTAATGGTCAAGCAGAAGCTTCTAACAAAACAATCTTGAAGATATTGAAGAAGACAGTAAATGATGCAGGTCGTGATTGGCATGTCCAATTAAATCTAGCTTTGTGGGCATATAGAACCAGCATTCACACACCAACAGGAGCTACCCCATATGCCTTGGTCTATGGAGCAGAATCAATCTTACAACTAGAGGTTGAAATACCTTTGCATAGGGTCTCACTCAAGGGATTGATAAGTGATGAAGACTACAGAGTATCTCACTTGCAAGAGTTGGAACTATTAGATGAAAGATGTCAACATACAACTGATCATTTGAAAGGTTATCAACAGGTTATGTCCCGTAGTTATAATCACAGAGTTAAACCACAGACATTTCAAGTAGGTGACTTAGTCTTGAGAGAAAATCCACGTAATCAGTAAAACAAAGAAAAGAAAGGGAAATTTGAACCAAACTGGCTTGGTCCATTTGTCATCATTGCAGCATACGGTTCTGGTGCATATCAGTTATCCACGTCAGAAGGGGACCTATTTGAAGAGCCAATCAATAGCATTCATTTGAAGAAATTCTATGTCTGAATTGTCAAAGTCCTAAAAAAATCCAAAAAAAATCATAAAAAGTCCTAAAAAAAAATCATAAACATTAGAAAAATCATGAAAAAGTGCAATAAAAACAAGTGGTGAAAACCTGGCAAACAGGCGCTACTTGTGATCAAAATGAGCTCCTCCATTTATTATCTTATGTCTTGCATTCACTTTAGCCATCATCCATCCATATCTGTCATTTGTACATATCTATCAATATCCATATCATGCAACGGGAATCCTTGTGTTTCATCATGGCTTGATGAAATTTGTACATATTCATACTCTTTAGGTTGTGTTTACACTGGGGGCAAAAGATGAAATATAGACTAAACAAGCAAGGGGCAATGAGCTTTTTGAACATCACAAACAGACACAAGACAGTTTTCCAAAACAACAACAAACATTGCCGTAGAAAAATCAACCACAACATACTTATTCAATGCCAATTGACATCAAAACAAAATGATCCAAATAAACTATTGAAACGAGAATATCAATAATGATAACCAACTTGGATGATCTTAATCTGAATAAATGTTTGAAATACTTTAAGCAAAATTTGAATGGTTGTTTGATTTTTATATCATATCTCTGGAGCAATTCAATGATGTACGAAACTAGAAAAGAAAGGAAGGAGTATGATTTTTATTTGTCTGCTGTTTGCGAGGAAATCATTAGTGCTATGCAAATTGGTCGCGAGACATGCTCTGTTATAGATCATTGATGACATTTCAGAATTTGCATCGAAAAAGGGTTAACTCTTGTCTGTTTATGCAAGCAATACTCGGGTCATCTCGGTTCAATTATACCTAGATGCTTGTATTAACTTGCTATATCAAAATCATGAAAGCAATACTTAGGTCATCACTGGTGCTAACATACCCTTTGATGCTTGTATTAACTTTCAACATTTCAATGCTCTATGATGATATAAAAAGCAAAAATAAGCTCTCCAAATGGCAATATTGTATGGATATCCTGCATGGTTAGTATAGATTGCATTCATGTTAGAATTTTGCATTCATAGATTTCTCAAAAACTGGCGAAGTATCAAATGGTTCATATCTTTTTGATTACATGACTGAGTATATTTTGACATTCACAAAAACATCATTTCATACATCATTTTATATATGTTTGCATTAGAAAATCACAAAAATATAGCATGCATACATACACATTCATAAACATGTATAAATTGTATTGTACATCATATTCATATAATCATTCATCAAATAGAGTTCATCTCATCTCATATATCATGCATATATATACATCATAAACAATCATAAACATAGGGAAACCATCATATCATAAACATCATGCATATAAAAAATCTCATCACAAATCATCGCTGCATTTCATATATCTCAAAAATGAATGTCAAAATATACAAGGATGTCAACTATACATGATATAACATCATAAAAAATGAGACCATCTTAGGGTGTATACAAATGTCTCAAAAGAGTATCACAAAAACATCATCTACAATGCACTAGGTAGTGCTATCCTCTGATGGAGCTGGTTTGGGACCAATACCACCTGCCCCTGATGGACCTACTCCGCCTGTCCCTGATGGTCCTCCCGGAGGTAATGGCTGCGTGACACCTCTACTGGTAGTACGAGAGTGACTATGAGTAGACCATGACCGAGTATAACTCTCCCTCCGCTCAGGTGGAACAACATCATGATATCTGGTCCTATAAAACTTGACCTCTCGGGTGGCTCTGGAACCTCTCTCATCATGTCACCAGGTAGGGTGCTAGTTGCTACTCTCTGTAGACTATCTGCCAAAGCAATGGCCTACTCACCCCACTGTTTGGCTGTATCCCTCTCAACAGTAACTAAAGTCAACTGTCCCTGCAACTGTGTAATCAAGGCCTGTGCCTGTGCTAACTGAGTCTATAAACTCTGTACTGTACTCTGTAGAGAGGATATCTGACCTGATACTGCTGGATCTACTGAAGGAGATGGATCTGTGTGTCTCATCCGTGGTCCACCTCTGCCACCTCTCCTGCCACCTCTCCTACCACCCCTATCACCACCCCTACCATCACCACCATCATCTCCCTCTGAATCATCATCTCCTCCACTCTCATCATCATCACTGCCCTCTAAATTGTCACCCTCTGAAGCTAAATCTCTATGTCGTTGTCTTTGTGTAGCAATAGGAGCAATAAGCTCATCAGGATCAAACATACGTGGTGTAGGATGCTCTAGGACATACTGGCTCCTAAACTGGTGAACTCTGCCACTGCTGTCTCATACGAAATCCGTGGACCCCATACTGCAAGCTCTGGCTGTCGCCGTGCATAAATGGTGGAACCCACAGGAATACCCTGAATCTATCCAAACTGCCGACATACTCATCTAGCAAGATATCTCTCAATGATCCATGGAGTCTTCCCAATCAAAAATCTAGATGTACACACATAGGGCATCTCCCTCGCATCCTCTGGCCATGCCTCACAATCTAAATATGGCCGCTAGCATACTGTATCCAGACCATCCAAAAGATGTTGCCAATGATCCAGTTTGCCCAGTCTCGGGTGAGCAATAATGTCGGCATATCTCCATCTATACAATCGACGAGCTGGTTGCTGTCCTCGAGTCAATGGTCATAAAACAACAAAGTGCTCCCATGCCCATATCTGTAATAATGAGCAACCAACAGCAAAAATCCGGCCTCTACCATAAACAATATGATGTAACTCATCATACAAGTGCGCAAGCATGCATGTACCCCATGCATACCATGTCCCTTGCATCACCATACTCTCTAGCACACGACCCCACCCGATCGTGAACCCCTTTGACCTATGGTCGGGGCATAACACACCTCCAATGAATCCTGCAAGTACAGACAGTAAAGGTGGATATGTATCTATCATCTCGCCCCATGGGATGAAATACCCGACAATGTGATCATCTCTAAAAATCCTCCTCAAAGCATCAGTGCCTCCAGCCTCTTGGCTATCAAAAACCACTATCTCCCCCATCACTGGGATCCTCAGGATGCGATATACGTCCTCAAGGGTCATTGTAATCTCTCCGGTTGGTAAATGAAATGTGTTGGTGTCACTATGCCACCGCTCAACGAGTGTTGTCAATAAAGCCCTATTGAGGTGAACCTCAGGCATATCAAGCAATGACCTTAATCCATAGGCCTCAATCACATCTCGGTCTGACTGTAACAACTGTGGAATCAATGTCCATGTACTCAGAAATGTCTCTCATGACTGCAATACTCCCAATCTCTCCTGTTGACATATCATGACAAAGCAAAATCAATATCCAATCATCACGATTTATTAATCAAATCTAAATATCAAAATATTTGTTTTTCATTTTCATGGAAAGCAGATAATCAACATCATGTTTATTTTTAACAACTTTAGAAATGGACATATCAATCAAAACTATTTGTTTTTCATCATTATGGAAGGCAGATAATCATAATCACGTTTGTTTTTAACAACTTTAAAAGCAAATATATCAGTTTTTATTTGTTTTCCAACAACTTTGGGAACAAATTTATCACTCACAACAACAGTCAATCAAGGGCGCTACAGAAAACATCATGGGCGCTACAGAAATCTTTATATGCGCTACATCATCAAGGGCGCTACAAAAAACATCATCGGCGCTACAAAATTCCTCATAGGCGCTACAAAAAATGTTAAGAGCGCTACAAAATCTATCATATGCGCTACAGGATTAAATGCTCTATAAAAATTGTTAAGAGCGCTATGGAAATTCTTAAGGGTGCTAAAACACAGTTTTCTATAATCAAGACATTGAAAAACATGCAACAAAAGGAAAATTTTCAAAAAGTAGGAGTTTGACGAGGTGCATATCGGAGGTCCATAGTGTGCTGGCTGCTGATGTCATCAGATGCGCTTGAAATGGTGCTGGTGAATGGGAAGTGCCATCTTTCTCACTCCAGAGCTCAAAATTTGCAAATTTTACTAGGTTAAAATGGAAAATGACATTTTTAACCTATATAATGGCAAAATTGAGGCATTTTATCACATTTTTACATAACAGGGGCAATTTTAGTCATTAATTTTTCATTTCACATCTTTCTGGGTCAGTTTCTTCATATTATTATGTTCGAACGATGAATCGACATTTTTAAAAATCATAAAACTCAAAAATCTAAAAAAAATTTCAAAAAAATTGCAAAATTCGCAAAAATCAAAATCTTATCAATTCATCGTTCGAGGGGGCATATACCTATCAATAATCGACAGTTAACATCTGGGGCAAATTTCAAAATTCTTTGAAGTAATGCGTAAAACACATCACTTCAAAGAGGGGCAAAATGTATACACCTAAAAATGGTCATATCACATTGTCTGGTAACTAATTAAATATTTTTAATATTTAATTAAAATCTTCGAATTTCATTTGCATATAAATAAATTTAAATAATTTATTTATATTGTTCATTCTTTCATTAAATAAATAAGTTTATTTAATCATCTTTTCCTATTCGTTTCTTAATTAATTAAATAAACATTATGATTTATTTATATTAATTATCAATAAACTTGATTTGGATATTTTATTCAAATAAAGATTAAATATTCCTCTCTTTTAAATATATTCTTCTAAAATCCTTTCGCAATTAAATATTTCTAAAATATTTAATTAAATTCTTCTAATATCCATTTGCAATTAAATATTTCTAAAATATTTAATTAATTCTTCTAAAGTCACATTACAATTAAATATTACAAAATATTTAATTAAATCTCCCATAGTGCAAAAATCAAAAAAATCAAATTCAATAAATGAAATTAAATAAATTTATTTATTTATTTAATTTGGGGATTATCTTTAACAGCCGTGAAACAAACTGCCAAAACAGAAAAATTAAATTCCTTTATTTCTGTGCAGGCTTGTTCCCGTGGGTTGAAGACAAGCATCCATCCTTCTCTCCAACCTCTCAACCTCTTCCATCTTCTTCTCAACCTCTCCATCTCTCACCTTTCAATTTTACCAGATAACTTCACGACCGTTGATTCTTGCCAGTCGGGATTGTCCCTGCAAAAAACTATAAATAAGACTGCCGGGTCTTTGAATTCATATAGAAGCTTTTAGTAGGAAAATTATAGTCAATTTGCATAAGCCTTTAGCATTCATAGTGTTCAAGCATCATAGTATAGCATAGAATCATGGCATATTCACTCTATTTCATAGCATACTCCATTTATAGCCCCTGTGCATAATTTACAGCCCCTGTGCATAATTCACAGCCCCCTGTGCATATCCGTCAGCATTTTTCACCTTCACCAGCATTTAGGATAGAATTTCCTTTGCATACTCATTCTGCAGACAACCATTTGGAGAAGCTGAGCTTACACAATCTGAGAGCAGTAGCTTCGAACAAATCTCTGGAGATAGAGAAAGATGGAACGCTTCTGAAGATTTTCTGCTTATTTTAATTGCATTTCAAATTTCTTTAGTTTAAAGTTCTGTTAATTGTGTTTTTTTTGTTTTCATTTGATTACATTATAGAACATACACAATTATAAAATTGAGCCAAGTTCTTGTGAAGAGTTTCAGAAAAATGCTACTGTGTGGGAGCACTTGGAATTGGGGGGGGGGTTACTCAATTTATGCAGAGAATTCAAGGTCCAGACCATGATGTAACAAATTTCTTTGTGAAATGATGGAATGGGAGGTCTTTGTGTTACCAGGGCGTTGAGTTTTGAATTGATGAGGATTTTATTGCAGAGGTAACTGGTCTTTCAATTGTTGGGATAAAGTTTTTCAAAGACAGGGGAGTGGCTAAGAAGGCTTTTGTGAATTTCTTTAAACATGATGAGAGGAAGAAGATTAAGGAAATTGGAAGTGGAGGTTATGCTAGGAAGTCCTTGAAGCCACTTTGGAGGGACCTCTTGTTGGCCATTATGCACTAATTCACCCTTGAAGGTAGATTCTCTGTGGTTTACACTCACCATTTTATGCTCTTAAATTATTTTAGGCATAATGTTTCAGCCTCGTTTCCTTTTTACCTATTACATTTTATGGAGAAGAGTATTGAAGACCACAAAAAGAACCCTAAGAAGGCTATTCTCCATCAAGGGCTTATGTGTTTGATTTTTGCTCATAACAAGCTAAAGTTGATCTCGGCCTCCCCTAAAACTCTTGGTAAGAAGGGAGTTAAAAATGATGGGTATGAAACAAGGGACTCTATAGGTGAATGGGTTAGTAGTTTAGAGGAGGAAGAGTCAGAATATGAGGATATGTCTATTGATGAAGGAGGTTCTGAGGAAAGGGACAAGGAATCAGAAGAATGTGATAAGGACTATGAGACTGATGTGGAGTTGTAGGAGACTATGGCTAATTCTGTTAGAAAATATTCGAAGGGGAAAACCAAAGGCATGAAGAAAGTTAAAGCTTCGGCCAAAAGGAAAATTGAGATAGGTGATGAGGTGGTTGCCCCTAGTTCGAATGTGAAGCCCGTGTTGTCTTCTGGAAAAGAGGGTTTGAAGGGTTTTCATCTTGTGGGTGATGAGGGTTTGAAGGGTTGTCATCCTGTGGGTGGTGTGGATCCTTCAAATTTTGATTGTGTTCAGAATGCTTCGTTGGGGAACCCTGTTCCTGGTAAGGATGGTTTGCTAGAGAGCTCCCTAGTGCAAAGGCTTAAGGTGCCAGTTAATTTGGGTGGTCACTTGAGTGGACCTGTTGATATGGGTAACTCTAAGATGGAGGTGAACCCTAATGAGACTGGCCCCATGGATATGTAGGGGATTGATGCGGTTAATTATTCTTAGGATTTTTTTGCTATGGAGAAGGAAGTGAAGAAGGAACATCTGGAGGCGTTAGCTGATTTGGAGAATCTGCTAGATAAGGAGAGGATAAAGGTGGATGTTGTGGAGGTTGAGGATTCTCTAGTCAAAGAAGAGGATGAACAGAATAGGGATTGTTCTGATGCCCCTATTGACTTGGAGCAGAAGGGTCAACCTCTAGTTAACTGGGATGAAATTGACATGAATATGTTTTGTAGAATGGCTGAAGATGGGACAAGAAACCTGCTTTGCCTGGTTAAGTGGTTATTTTCTCAGGTTAAGGAGCTCAATCTTCAGATGAAAAATTGGCAGGATGTTTGTGTTGCTATGCTTAGAGGTAACTGAAAGGAGTGGGAAATAAAAGGCAAAGTGAAATCAATCCATATTAAGCTTCATAAGCTACTGGATGATGCTGATCATTTGGGGGTTTCTCATGAGGAAAGAATTTCCTCTTTGGAAGTTATTGTTAATAAAATGTTAGGGGACAAAGTGGAAAGTCTGGAGGATAAAATGGGAAAGATGTCAGAGGACTTGAAAACGGTGGTCAATATCAACAATAAATCTTTGAAGAACACTACTATATTGGGTCTTTTTGTTTTGAATGAGAAATTGTTGAATTGGACTGGAAAACCACTTGAATTGGGTAATATGGAGGAAAGGATTGAAGAGATTAGTGGCTCTTACCTAGTGGAGAAAGTGGAAGCTTCTACTCTTGTGCTGGAGAAGGACATGCAGGCGGGTCCGTGCCTTAAGATGAGGAGTAAGATGAAAAAGAGGGCTGTTGTTGCTGTTGAGGAGCTGAAGGATGTTATTAGTATGCATTAGGAGGTCATCAAGGATAACATGGCCTCGACTAATGTTTTAGATAATTTGTTGTAGCTGGTGCTTCCTTTTTTGGTTCAGTAGGTTTGCTGATTTTTTTGCTTTTAGGTTTGCTAACGGGTTGCTAATGTTCCATCTTATGTCAAATTTTTGGTTTTTTGGGCTGCTGGACTTAGTGGTTTAATTTCTCTTGCAGCTTGGCGTCATTGTAAAGGGTTTCGGGGCCCCTTCAAAACCTATTTTTCCTTATCGAAAACTGATTGAATATGATTTTCTACTGTATAATTATTTTTTTGTGCTTTTTACTTTTTGCATGTGGATTACCCTCAGAAAGAGACTACTTATCTTTTCTTAAATGAAGCCTTTACATTTCCTATCTACGAAAGGAATTTACTGCTTGACAATAGGTTCATGAAATTCATACAAATTAAGATTGGTGTAAAAGGCCACCCCTTCAAATGTTGTTTGGTCTAGAATTATAATGGAAAATAAAAAATCTTTCTAGGAGAATAAAATAGGTTTTCAATTGTCCAAGTACAACATAATATTACTAAAGCATTTCAAAGTTTAGGCACTTCAGATTCATGGATCTCCTTGGAGGTCACCCACCTAATATAAGAATAGTAAATTAGTCATATGAACCTTTAGTCATAAATTAAAATGAAATATAATATCTCTATGTCTCTCACAAATGAATGTTTCACATAACCACATACCTTGTAAATGCTGACAATCAACTTATGGAATTCCTTAAGTCAGCTGTAAGACAAGAATCCCCCCTAATTGCCAATGGCATGATATGATATCAATTTTTTTATACAATTTATCTTTGCTATTTTTGGGTCCACACCTTCCATGCCTTCACTCACATTAAAGCCTTGTCCTGGTATAGCCCATTCCAGGATACTCTCCATGTTCACTAAGAAATCCCTATGCACCAACGCATTCATCACTTTCCTTACAACCTCCACCGACTCTCCTAAGTCCAATCCCCATGCCATGATCAAAGAGTATATATCCATATTAGTCTGATATCTGTGCTTCAAATATTCGAAGCCATTACCCAGAATGATTTTCACAAATTACGCCACCTTCACATCCTTGTACAAGAACAAGCCACACAGTCTCTTCACCATCACTTTGCCAACAAAAGGATCCAATTTCCTCCTCGCTTTCAGAGTGAAGTTGGCCTCCATTTCTTCTCTGGTATGTTAGCCACCAGACTACTTCACACTACTATCCTAACATTCTCCTTACTCCCACAAACCAAGAAGCATCAAAGGAAATGCAAGGAAAAACTTCATTACATAGCAAATTGCCGACCATCACCATTAATGCAGAACATACATCTAGTGCCGACAACAAAATCTTCACCAATGCTTCATGCCCTTCAAGAATTTTGAAAAACATTCCTCTACTTACTAACTAACACCACCTTGCATTAAATGCAATGGACAAAAATTACTCCAAAGATACTCCTCTAAAATCCTCAATTATAAATTCATCCACCTCTACAAACATTAAATCCCATTTCGAGAGGGTATCTGCTTCCATATTCCCTGTTCTCCTAACATGACTAATCTTATAATCCTGAAAAAGAGCTAATTCTTCAATAATTTTCTTAATGACACCCTACAAATTCCAAGCATCAATTCCTCTTATTATTTCTTGGATGATTATCAAGGAATCACCCTCCACATGAATCCTTGTGGTCCCTAACTTCCTAACTAACTTAATTTCCATTAAAGTTGCTGCTGCTTCAGCCACATTATTGGATCCTTCCTTTAGTCTCATTGCCCCAATGACCAACACATTCCCATCCCAATATCAAACAATGCTACCAGCCCCTGATGGACCCAAATTACCTTTTGATGCCCCATCAAAGTTTACCTTCCACCATCCTTCCATTGGTTTCTCCCATTTTTCCTCCTCTGAAGAAAAAAATGTCAGATTAACCCAACCAAGCCCCTTAACGTGCCTAACGATATTTAAATTTTATTTGTGCATAGTTAAATTGAATTAGTATATGTTTCAGGACAAGGCCTCCAAGGCTAGGCTTGAGAAACTTCGTGCCACGCATCGCAGTGGCCAAAAAGGTTTACAGGCCTTGATTTGTACATTTGTACATATATTTAATATGTTAAATTATATATATATTTTATTTCCTTGGAAAAATTAAATGATTGCATATTAATTAGTTTAACTAGTCCATGTGCCATGTTTTGACAGGAGGAGAAATATGGCCGCCATCCAAAGAAATTTGAAAAGAATATGTTACAAAACAAAAGGTGGAATGATTTTGTAATCTAGATGGAGAACAAGGTATCAATAGTTGATTTTCAATAACTTAGTTGGATATTGTTGTGTTAATATGTAAATTTTCATCTCTTGTGTTGAGTTATTTATTGATGCGTAGGATGAGTAAATAGAGCTCAAATCTTATGATTATAAGATGACCATTTATGTGCACGAATAAATAGTAGAAGGATGTAGATGAACTCAATTCATTTGAATTTATGCCTCTTGGCAAGAATTCCTCTTGAATCTCTAATATTAGGTGCCCAAGACTTCCCTGTAGCTTTTACCTTTTGTTGCCACCTTTCCTCTTCACTATCAGACTTGTCTCCTTTTTCCTTATCTACATTTCTGGCTTCAGCTTCTAATTCATCCCATGTTTTACCTTCCTTCTCTTTAGAATCTTCTTCTTCTTCTTCATCCTCCTCTGACTCCACAAGAGATTCATCTTCGAGACCTTCCTCATTTGATTCTGAATCCTTTTCTACATGAGAGGGTTCGTATCCTTGATTTGACTGTTCTGAATTATCAGAATCAAAATCACTAGCTTCCATATTCAAAAATTCCCAACCACCATCTTCAATAAATTTATCTGGATCATCAATAATAGTCTTCAAAACCATTCAAGTTCATTTGCTTTCATAATACTTTATATCCATGGAGTTCAACCATTCCTTGATGCCATCAAGTGAAGATTGAGGAATGGCATAATGTCGAGTACATCCCGCTTGAAGTCTTTGAAAATATAGCTATATGGAGTTCAACCATTCCTGATTTGCCCAAGTGAAGATTGAGGAATGGCATACATGTCGAGTACATCCCGCTTGAAGTCTTTGAAAATGATAGCCATATCAAATGCCTTTTTCCCAAGTCCTACTCTCTCAAGGTTAACAATTCTCAATCTCACAAATAGTGATTACTAAGAAAGGTAATTCCACCAAATCTACCAAACAATTTACCGTAGGAATAATAAAAGCAAAGGATTTGAAAGGAACTCCATGAAAACCAAGCTCTCTAAATGGTATATCAAACTCTAGTTCAAAATATTTTAGATGAGGCTGCTCCCATAGCTCTCTTACTCACTTGAAAAATCCTCAAAACTCTGACTTCTTAACATTCAAAAGATAAATGGAATGTCCTCAACACCTAGTAGAGCTATCCAAAAAAGCTAACTAAAAACACAAACATGCTCCCACACACAATGGCTGGTTGTCATAGAAGTCAAACTACCGAAGTAACAACACTGATCGAGTTAACATATATGCATCATTTGCATAAACATCTGAAATGCGCAACAAATGTTAATCAATACATTGAATTTTGAGATGCGTTGAAATAATAAAAAAAACATGTTTTGGGGAAAATATCAGCAGTGTGGGGGAAGAAAGCATTAACCCTAATAAAAGCATTTTCTGTTGTTCTTGATACACCATCTGTAAGGTTTCCTTGGATGATAGTATTGAATTTCTATATGTTTTACCCCTTAAATGTCCTACATGTTACAAATATGGAATAACAATGCACAACTTTGTATCGAGTCCAAAGGCTAAGGTATTTTGAATAAGGGTAGTCAAACTTGATAAGGATGCAATCACTATTACATGTATTGACAATCTAGAATAGTCATGTAAAGATAACTGCCTGTGAAAACCATAATCAATCAAATTATGCACATTCAAATCTAAGTTTGAAAGCTTGCATTTCGGTCCATACATATAATTCCTTGTTGAAGATTGAGGGTGTCAACAACAAAGCTAGAATAGCTCTCCTTAAACCATAGCTAGTTTTAAAGTGCAGTATTTCCAAATTCAAACCCACTTCTCAGCTAAGGAAATGAGGTAGGATTGTCAGGTGCTACTTCAAACAAAGAAGGCCATAGAAAACATTGAAATAGAAGATCTAATAAGTGAGACGACATAGCTGTAGACCATAGATAATCAAAATTCTTGCAATGCACAGATGCTTGTGATACAAACAAAAGGTGCTTACACATTGGCTGAATATATCCTCATCAAAATGACTAGAAATAAATTTCAAATTTGTAAGTATACTCTAACAGTCAAGAAAAATGGTCATAAAAATTAGAAGTAAACTTTGGCAGATATGTAGGTGAACTTAATTCATCTGACTTTATGCCTCTTGGCAGACATCAGGATCTCCCCTCCTAAAGTTTGGACCACATCCATTACCTCCACATAAAATTGGACATCCTTGGTCTTCTTGGTTCCCACACCATGATATGGTTATGCAAATGAAAATGAAGCAAAGTAGTCATCTCCTTCTCCACTGGCTGGAAGAATGCATGCTTAATGTTTTGATACATGATATCAACTCTCTCTTCTTCTCTCATGGTTGAATACCAAAATACATTATGGTGGGCCTCTAGAGTTCGAGTCATCTTTCATCCTCTTCCACCCAATGCTGGCCTGATCCACACATCTGCTAGCCTAATTGGCTTTGGTTTTGAAAGCTGGAGTTTCTCCTAAGTCACTAGTGTAGCTCTCTCTTCCTTTTCAGACTCTTTCATTGCTACAGATCGTCTCTAGGATTTAATCATTTGTACCACATGGTTGATGTGCTTTGAACCCTTGCATCTAAAGGAAATTTCCTTAACATAAATACTGCTAGGGAATTTCAATGTTACCATTGTAGTTGGCATTAAAGACGGTACCTACAACATTGAAAATTATCCTTATATAAGAATTCCCCTAGCTTTTTGGCTTGTAACACTCTTTATGGTGGCTACATGAAATCTAATTCTAATTCTGCTTCTACATCAGAGGGTTCATATCCTTGATCTGACTCTTCTAAATTATCATAATCAAAATCACTAGCTTCCATATTCAAAAATTCCCAACCACCATATTCAATAAATTTATCTAGATCATTAGTAATACTCATCAAAATTGGTCGCCAGTTCAAGTTCATTCTACTTTCATAATACTTTACATCCATGGAGTTTAGCCATTCCTTGATACCATCAAGTGAAGATTGAGGAATGGCGTCAATGCAGAGTACATCCCACTTGAAGTATTTGAAAACAATAGCCATATCAAATTCCTTTTTCCCAAGTCCTACTCTCTCAAGGTTAACAATCTCAATCTCACTAATTGTGATTACTAAGAAAGGTAATTCCACCAACTCTACCAAAAAAATTACTTTAGGAACAATAAAAGCAAAGGCTTTGAAAGGAACTCCATGAAACCAAGCTCTCTAAATGGTATTTCAACCTCTAGTTCAAAATATTTTAGATGAGGCTACTCCCATAGCTCTCTTACTTTCTTGACAAATCCTTGAAACTTTGTATTGATTTTATTTTTCCTATCCCTCTCTTGCTGTTCTTCCTCAATTTCATCAGGATCATACATTGACCTTCTTTCCCCTCCTAAAGTTTGGACCACATCCATTACCTCCACATAAAACTAGACATCCTTTGTCTTCTTGGTTCCCACACCATGATATGGTTATGCAAATGAAAATGAAGCAAAGTAATCATTTGCTTCTCTGCTGGTTAGAAGAATGCATGCTTAATGTTTTGATACATGATATGCGCTCTCTCTTTTGCTCTGATGGTTGAATACTAAAATCCATTATGATGGGCCTCTAGAGTTCCAGTCATCTTTCTTCCTCTTCCACCAAATGCTGGCTTGATCCAAAAGTCTGCCAACCTAATTGGCTTTGTTTTTGAAAGCTGAAGTTTCTCCTAACTAACTAGTATTAGCTGTAACTTTTTTGAAATTTTATTATGGTATGTGCACTTTGATATGATGTAATATGATTATGGTTTCATCTCATATGTTGTAATATTAGATATATAACAGAGAAATAAATTATTGAATGAAATAAATAATAAATTTTCATTTTAAATGTTTTTTTTTGTAGAACACGGTTCTTCTAGAAGATCAAGATGATCCTCAACATGATATAGATCCATAAAATATTGGTTCTGCTGGTACAGATCACATGGCAGAGGATGATGATGACACAGATACAGAAGACACTGAGGCCGATGACAATGATGATGATGATGATGATGATGATGATGATGATGATGATGATGACGATGACGACGATGGTGATGATGATGATGAGACAGTTGGTGATAGTAACCGGTGACATTCATGATCATATAGAATACATCATGGATCATTGATGATATATCATTATGATGACTCTTTTCATGGTTACTATCATATGTATCATTTTCACAGCC
>VDFB02188417.1:53682-227162 GCA_007258455.2 Sequoia sempervirens
AAATTTGGATGTCTACAAAAACTAAGTAAAACTAATTAAGTATTTACAATGATGTACACTACGATTAAGAAATGGGGGTGTGTCACATTCATAATTCTCTCTTTTTTTAGAGAATATGTTTTACAATGCTTCATGGTTTGAGTTCTTGATTCGATACAATTTCAAACTAAAAACAACGAAATAATTCCAATATTCTTATCTTGTCAAAGAAAAGACCAAGAATACCAACATAATAACGATAAATGATAAAACAAGAAAACTCACGAAGGCACAAAGTCGTTTCGTAGCTTTGACTAATGAATCCTTTGAGATATGTAACCAGAATTGTATTAGAAGCATAAAGTCTTATAGATACTCCAAGATAGATCCATGAACAACATGAATAAATACAAGCACAAAGTCTTGTAGAGAATTCACCAACATTCAATCAATATCATAAATTCGAATAAAAGAGTGTAACACAAAGTTTACACAAATTTACTCAAAGACCTTTAGATCTCAATCACTAATCACTGCCAATCTCAATCAAATCCAAAAGCTAATCGATTCCAACACAAATTTTGGTATGCAACTCACTTCTTTATTGATCAAAATAGATTCACAAAGATGAACACAAAGTTTCATGTATTTGCTTCTCAACATGGGCAACACTTCGTTGCAAAAGATAAAAGATAAATATTACAAAAGAATCCCTTCATATTTATAAAAGAGAGGGCAAAGAAAATATAGGAAAAGTAGATGAGTGAATCTAGGAAATTTTGGTGAGAAAATTTAGGAAAATCTCACCTAACAAGTCAAATTTTTCAAAAATGTTGTCCATCTATTTAGGAAAATATCTATGTTTTTACATGTAATTACCTCTTGGAAAAAGGCATGTAAAATGTTGAGAACTATTTACAAAAAGCATAAATGAAAGTATAAAACTATCTAACAATGGAGATGAAAAGAAGTCTTTATGGTTCCTTGCATTGGGCGCGAAAGTCTTCATATTTCTTCTTGGTCTCTTGTATGAATGTCTCATCTGGCCAACAGTGTAATAAACAATGGTGTCAACTCTTGTGATTGATCTTCTAGAAAATGAGTGAATCTTCTTGCACCTATCAAGATGCATCTTCAAATTATCAAGAGAAAGCAGTATATCACAAATGGCATGCATGGAGGACTTTGAAAAGGTGGAATCCTCCACTTGCTTCATTACGACTTCCTTGTAGATCTGAGAAAGTTCATTGACTGGGAGGAAAGTATGATTTTAATCAAGAAGCTTACCCAGTAACTCCTCAATTCCATTTACTAGAATAACATGATGTCCTTCAACATCCTCTTGTACTTGGTGGATATCTTCAATAAGAGATTTGATCACTTGAATGTGGTTCTTGAGAGATTCTCTTACCTCCACATACTTCTCTTTTGCGGGAATTACCCCAACTTCTACCAGCTTACTCAGCTTTTCCTCTTTCATTCATGACCAAAATAAGTGACATATTTCCATTTATTTGTGCTCTTTGGAAAGTATGCTTTCCTCTTTATCAAGCTCTAATTTTAGCTTGGCTATCTTAGTGGTCTTCTCATCCACAACAGCTATGACCTGTGAACCATGTTCTATTATTTCATCAATGAAATCAACAACACCTTACCCTTGGAGGAAAACTTCTTCACCTTTTTTACTGTTGATTCCTCAAAGCTTACCATAGCCATAGGTTGTACATTCCCTGAAGATCCTGCAAGGTTCCTCAAAACAACTGCATAATGCTCGACTTTCGCCTTGTACATATTTCAAGCATGTTCCATCTTGTCAAGCCTTCCTACTAATGTATCCAAGACCACCTATGCATCTTCCTTTGCACTTTCATTTGTCACTTTGTCAATTTGGACTCTCGTGACAGTGTAGTCCTCCATGTTTACATCACCTTCTTGTGGGGGTAGACCAATCTCTACAAACTTATGACCAGTTTTGTCAACATGAAGCCTTGAATGAACTTTCACCTTTTTCTTCCCCTTGGCTTTTGGAGGAGCTATCTCTTCAAGATCAAGCTCATCTAGGGAGATCATTTATTTATTTTTCTTCAATACTTGAGAGATCAACCAAGGAGGAAGGAGGAAGTATATGCTTCTTGACTCACCGTCAACTCTTGTGTCATAGCCACTTCTGTAGAAATGATTGGTATTGTAACAATCGGGGTAGTATTTGTCATTATTGCTCCAGTGGACTACAAACCGAGTTGACTCTACAAAGACTCATTCATGAATCTTCCAAATTCATCTTTATAAGAAATATAAAAACATGGAGATGAAGTATATGCTTTCGGAGGAGCTATCTCTTCAAGATCAAGCTCATCTGGGGAGATCATTTGTTTCTTTTGCTTCAATACTTGAGAGATCAACCAAGGAGGAAGGGAAGAAGTATATGCTTCTTGACTCACTGTCAACTCTTGTGTCACAACCACTTTTGTAGAAATGATTGATATTGTAACAATCAGGGTAGTATATGTCATTATTGCTCCAGTGGAATGCAAATTGAGTTGAATTTGCAAAGACTCATCCGTGAATCTTTTAAATTCATCTTTAGAATAAATATTAAAAGATGGAGATGAAAAAATTGGGATGGATGAGGGAGAGCTTGACAAGACATCAACAATTTATGAGTTTGAAATTGTAGGAGTGGCAAGGATGGTTGATACTACAGGGGGAATAGAAACATCCACTACATGTATGGTATATGTGGGAGGAGGTAAATTAGGAAGAGGAGGTGGAGGAGTGTTAGGATTGGGAGGTGTATGAGGGATATTTGAAGTAACAGGTGATGACGTTCGAGGAAGATCTTCAACAATATTCTCATAAGGAGATAGAGGTTGTTCATCATCATGGCCAAGTTCCTCCTCATTGCCTTCTTTTTCTCCTTCATATTTTTCAGACTCTTCCTCTTCTATAGACTCTTCTTCTTTTGTAGACTCTTCTTCTTCATAAGATTCTTCAATTTTATTTCCTTCTTCTTCTTCAAATGTGTGTTCCTTAGAAGCAAGCTCCTTTCCTTCTACATGTGTTGGTTTAGATTTTGTTTCCTTTTGTTCTTCAACTTTTTGTGTAACATTCTTACCAATGGTGAACTTGATTCTAGGACCTCTTAGGGAAGAAGAGGGAGTAGCCGCTTGTTTTTTTTAGTGGAGCTCCTTTCATTGGCTCGTTTCTTCTCTCGGTGCTTCTCCTTCAGATTTGGTCTTGAAAGCTTTCATTTGGAAACCATGTTTATGCAACCATTTTGTTGTGTTGTGCAAGATGGGAGCAAGCCTTTCCTTGATAGAGACACTTTCCTTTTTATACCATTGTATTGGAGGTAAGGCCCTCCTAACAGTCTCATCTTATTCATAGTAGAATATAGGACATCACCAGGATCTGTGAAATCCTTTAGTAGTTCAGCTACACCAAGATATCTAATCTTCTCTACTGTTAGCCTACAAAAATCCATTTTGCAGATTTCTTCTTCATCTCTATAGTCTTCCCATATGTCTTCAAAATGGTATACATGTCAGTGATCCTTCTTCAATTTCCTCTTCACATCTCAGTAGTCAAATTCAAATCTATATTTATATGTTTTGATATTCATGATTTGCATTTTTTCATAGACTGACTTTAGTTTTTGTACACTGTGAATGGTATAACTCCCAAATTTCAGTGGAAACCTAAAACCTAGCTTGTGTATTCTTTGGAATTCCTTGTGAATTGAGATCAATTGTCTACACAATTCCATTAGTGTCCACTTATCTGAGGGATATCTGGGCAACATGTATGGACACCCAGTATATCAACTGACTCTCATGTAGGTGAAATTTGGAAACTACAAAAAGATACATCCAACCTTACTCATCACTTTGTAGGCCTCATCCAATACTCTTTTCTTTTCAAGAGTCTGATCAAAAGTGAATAGGGGTGCAAAGAAGGAATCTGTGACTCTCCTGAAATGATGAAGACTTTATTTTAATTTCAACTGATGATAGTACTCAGACACAGGTACAAAATGTTTGTTTCCCTTTGTAGATGGCCCTAGAAATTGCCTCATTATAGTAGCAACATACACCAAATAGGAAGTCATGTAGAATTTCAGAGTGGTTGGCACAATTATCAACTACTCATGAATTTCATCACTGATTTGAATCTCCAAATCAATATGTGTTTTCCTTCTTTTGATTATGTGGATGTATTCATACATCCATTCCTGAAAATGGGATGACTCGGGTAATCCCTTCACCCTACTCAAGAGAGTAATCATATCCCTGACATCCTCTTTAAAATCACTTCGAGGAAGCCCCTTTGGCCATCTTGATATAGTGGGCCTAGGTTTTTTCAACCATTGGGTGTTAATCAATGTTTTAGCCTTAGTTGGATTCTAATCATAAACCTCCTGTGCCTGTTGAATTGAATTTTTTGTATATTGTTCCATGTGTAGAACCCATAAAACAATATTAAAAAAATCAAGATCTAATCTCATAATTACTTGTCCCAAGGAATCTATTACACTTTTGCTATCTTTGATGTAGTGAGATGCAACCTAGAGAACAAACTCTATATTATGAGAAGAAGTTGGGAATGTAGATACCAGGTGAAATTTGTTGTGGAAAATATATCTTAGGTTGTCTTCTAAGGGCTTTTTCTTAGTTATTTTTACAAAATCTTCAAGATCTTGATGACCAATTTTGGTGTCTTTGATTTCATCCACCTTTGAGATCACTACGGTAGGCAGAAAGACACCTTGATATTTGTACTTCATTTTTCCCTCTTTCTTAGAAGATGATGGAGGATTATTTGTTGTCATCTATAAATACTAGGATCAAGGGATATCACCTTCTTGGGTCACCTGACGAGAGCTTGAGAGGAACTGGAAGAATAATGGATCAACAGATGTTAGGAGAAAATGCAGTGTTAGAAAGTGTGAGGCAAGCAAGAAATTTGGAGCAAGTGCAAATGAGCTATTTTTCACGGAATATGGATCATTAGTGAAGAAATGAGGTTCAAAGTGCAAGCGGAGTGATTTCAGAGTGTTAGAAGAAAAAACTGCTTTTTTGTGTAGGAGCACTAAAAATCAGTGCTCCTACATCTTGAGATGATAGTTTGCATGTAGGGGTGCTTATTTTCAACACTCCTACATGTGTTTTGCACTTGGGATTTTTAGAGTGTTAGGGCACTAAAAATTAGCACCAATGCATTTGGAGGGAGTTTAACTTCATGCTCGAGTGCTGAAAATCAGCGCTTGAGCATGTCATTTTACTTTTTGTAGTAAATTGTACAAGCAGACTTTTTCACCACTTTGTCATTTCGGGATAAGACACTCCATGTAGGAGCAATGATTTTCACTACTCCTACATGTTGGTGTTGGTGAAAATATAAATTTTAGTGGTGAACAATTTCACCACTCTGGTAAGGAAAGATAGATTCAATGTTCAAGCAGTGAAAAATGCCGCTCGAACATTTAGAAGAATGATCATTAAAAAAAAATGTCGAAGCTTTACTTATTTTAACTTGTTAACACTAAAACTTTCACTGCTTTGAACTAGGATGGGAAAACACAGAGAGAATCAGTGGAAAGGTATTTAGAAACACAAAAATGGAAAAGATAGTGCATGGAGAGAAACGCCTAGGGAATTGAAAGCCAAAACGTGCAAAAAGATAACAAAGAAAAGTTGGGCGCAATTTCAAAAGAGGAAGGAGAAATCAAAAAAAGGAAAGATCAAAACCCTAACATAGAAAAATGTAAGGCAATAGATTTATTAAATTAAACAAAGCTTTGAAAGAAAAAACACGATGAGGAGGAATAAAAAGAAAGAAAAAAACAACACACCTAGAAGAAACGTAGAAATTCTAGCTCAAATGTTTGAAGAAATCTTCAGACACAAGTCACAAGAGATTGGAGGATGATTTCCGCAAGGAGGAAGAAAATTGACGAAAGGAATGAGGGAAGATTATTCTAAAAAAGCTTATTAATTCATTAGAAATTATCATTAATGCAACTTTGAGTTGCATTAATTGTGGAGGACATAAAGATGAGAAAGATGCACAAGTAGTGATTTTTACCGCTTGTGCACTAAAGACTTAATGATAGGAGGAAATGCACTAGTGGTGAAAATCATCACTTGTGCATAAAAGAATAAGTGAAAGAAGTGTAGGAGCATTTATTTTCCATGCTCCAACACTTGGTGTTGATTTCACCAAGTTAAGGCTCATGTAGGAGTGCTGAAAATCAGCACTATGACATGAGTCAAAAATTGACTAACTCCCACGGATTGAGAGTTGACGAAGATACTTGTTTTGAAGCTCTTCAAAAGATGAATGGGGGGAAACACTCAAACGGACTATTTGAGGTTTTGGACCACCCGTCGAGGTGAATTTAAAATTCCCTCATTTTGCATGCTTGAAGTACACGAAACTATGAAACGAACAAGTTTCGTAGGGGGTTATCTCATGAATCTAGCGCAACTGGATTCGAGGATAACAATACGTTCATGTAATCCTTAGCTTTCCTGGTGTTGTTTTTTTTGTTATGATCTAGCATATGGTTCTTGTATATCTTAATATCCTGGTTCCCAGCTAGTACCTCAATAGATATGGTATCGTTCTCTATGAGGTCTTGGATATTTTTTTTAAGCCTCATGCAATATGTTGTTTTGTGCCCTTTGATCTTATGAAAGTCACAAAGGTCCTTCTCATTGTACCAGGATGGTTTCTCTTGTGGTTCTTGGTAGTTTTCAAAATTAGGAAGTGTGATCAGATTTGACTCTACCAACTTTTTCATGATAGTTTTGATGGGTTCGGATAGTTGTGTGTACTTGTGTTTAGGATAGTTGTTAATGTTAGGGGTTCGCCTTTGCATTTTGGTGTTATGGATTTGATTGTTCTGAGGAAGTGTTGTTTGCTACATAGTTGGTTGAATGTTAGCAACTTGAGTATTGCTTGGCCTAGGAGCACTTAGGACTAGTTTAGCATCTACCACACCATCATTTTTTATGTTCTTGTTCTTAGCCTAGAAATGAGGCTTGTCATTTGAACTAGTTGATGGGAGGTTGTATTTGTAAGCTTGAGTATTTCCCTATGAGATTAGAGCTCTCTCAATGTTAAGGGCTCTAGGGACAAGCTCATCATATGATGTGATGCACTGCATTTTTCAAGTGGAAGGATAGATCTAGATCTAGATTTTCTATGATGATTCCCACTTCTTGTTCATTAGGAAGAGGCCACTTTCTTTTAATAGCTCTTTGTCTCCACCATTCTAAGAAATTAGAAAAAATTTCCCCTTTGTTTTGTCTAAGAATGTACAATTCCTCTAGACTGACATACATGTCAATATTGAAGAAGTGATCAATAAATTTATCAGTAATTTCTTGAAAAGTTTTGATACTAGGAGTCAGATGAGAAAACCAATCCATAGCAAGACATGTTAAACTTCGAGGGATGAGGCACATTAAATATGAATCATAGTAAGCCACCTCCATGCACATGACGTTAAACTATTTGATATGGTCCACACGACTTCCTCTCCATTTATATTTATCAAATTTTATGATTTCAAAACCAAGAGGGAAGGTACCATTGCAATGTTTTGGTTGAATGGATATGGACACAAGTTATGTGTATGGGGCTTATTTTCCTTTCCCATGCGAAGGTCTTGTATTTCTTGTCATAGCGCCTTAAATTGTGATGCTATATCATCTTGCAGGTTTGGTGGAGAAACATATGGTGGGATGATGGATGTGTTGTATGTGGAATTTTGATATGATGATGTACTGTATGGGGTGTATGGTGGTGTAGATTCAGTGAAGGTGATTGGGTATCAATATATATGTTCCTAACGTGTTCAAATTGATGATGTGTGATTGAGGATTATAATAGGAACCTTGTTGTTGTTGTTGGGCATACTATTGAGGTAGTAAGGCTCTTTTTTGAGCTTGTTGTTTTTGTTGGGACTCCTGTTGTTATTGTTGTGCTAAAGCTGCTTGTTGTGCTACTAAGGCTACTTTTTTTTTTGTTGTTGCTGTGCTAAGGCTGCCTATTGTGCTACTAAGGCTACTTGTTTTTGTTGTTGTTGCTATTGTTGTTGCTACTATTGTTGTGTTGCTAGGGCTTGCTGATAGGCTTGTCGTGCTTGTTGTAAGGCTAAGGAATGAGCTTGTAATGTAGGATCAGGTGGTTGTTGGGACATTAGTGGAGGATTGTGTTGGAACCTAAATTTTCATAAAAAAATCTTAGTGTTTTACCATTTAAAATCCAAAATTCCCACTCCTATTTTCATAATAAATCACATCACCACCTTTCAAGGTCATTTTTACCCTTTACCACGTTACCACTATCACATTGGCTACCCCTCATAACCCCCATATCATACCTCCCTACTGTAGATAATTCCTAGGTAGCTCGTTGTATGATGGTGAAAGTAGCCACTACTATATACACTATATCGCTATACCTTGGGGGATCAAGACATAGCCCGCAGTAGAGTGGTACATTGAGGATAGGTACTAAGGAGGCACTGAGGTACCGCATGGGAGAAAAAGAAGTCAAGTGGTAGAGCGATACATTGAAGAAGGATACTAAAAACATACCACAATACTGCAAAAGGACAAAAGATGACACGAGGTAGTGCGGTAACCAAGCCATTGGGTCATTTAAAGCACACCAATCACATCAGTCAACATCATAATATAAAATTGAGCTCAATACAAAGATTTGAATTGTTCAAATTTATGAATCAGGAGTAAATGCATCTTGGTATTAAAATACATGAAATAAGTTGAGATTTTTCATTCGTAACAGCTGAAACCAAGTTATAGATGAGCTCAAATTGCAGGAGTGAAGGGAATTTTTCGAAGAAAGTTCTATTCTCAGGAAAGTCTTGTTCATCATCCTCTATGAATTTCATAAAATGGCACCAAAGAAGAATGAATTAGGAGTTAAAAAGGATGAGGCCAAAATTAATAAACCATCATTGCAATCCCCATTGCTTTCCTTGTTGCCTCGTTCATTAGAAAAGGGACCTAAAAAAGTTTTAGAGACTTAGCTCAAGGTTGTAGGGACCCTATTATACCTTAGTCAGGTTGGAACCTCTATTGGTACTTCTATTAGAAAAGAAACGACAAGGTTCTGGCATCAAACCCATGGGCCCTAGACTTGGCTAAGTTAATTGTCCCTAACATTTTCATTGATATTGAGTTGGTTAAAGCCCTTTCCCATAGCTACCATGCCCCAACCAAAACTTTTAGGCTTCCAAATGGTGGATGCTTAGTTGATGTTACAAGACATGCCATTATAAAGTGTTTTAACTTGAATAAACAAGTTGTAACAGAGGTGAATTTAGTGAAACTGGAGCAGGAGTATAAAATATTGAGGACATATAAAAGTGATGAGATCCCCCTACACATGAAGAGGGATGATGATAATAGAAAACTCTTTATCCTTTCCTATAGAATGGAACCTTTCCAAGCCTCAGAATTTTAGGTTTATTTCAAGAATACGTATCATGCATTCTGTCAAGTCTTGGGGATAGATGCAGAGGAGCATATACCAATAGGGTTGATGAGAATGGCCATGATAATTCAACATTCTGAGTCAAATGTAGAGTTTGATTTTGCATCCATAATTGAGGAACAAATACATGAGGGTTTGCTTCAAGTTAGGGAAGCCAAGGCCCCTATCACATTTAGGAAATATTCTTTATTGTGTCATTTAATCTTGTATCAAAATGAAGTGAAGTGGACTAAAAGAATGAAATTGTGTACACAAGATAGTGGAGTAAGACTCCCTGTGTAGAATTGGTGTTATATCTGGGATAGTAGGTGTACAAAATGTGATTTTGTAGTTTTTTGAGATGATTTTGTTGTTAGATTGATAGTTTCCCTTGGTTACCCAATGCCAAGATTGCTCGATTCATTGATGAAAGTAATGAGGCTTGTACAATATAAGCCAGACTAGGGTTGTCCCCATAACTATGTTGATTGGTTTTTTATGCCTCAACACATAATTATCAGAGTATATGGATGTGACCAAGCAACACATATTTTGCCTAAGTTTGTACCTGCAAGGGTATGTTTTCTAGAATTTATGTGGCAGATGCTTTGGATGGAGCATGATTTGATGAGAAATCAAAGGAAAGGTACATTTTTTCCTTATTTAACTGTATTTGAAGAGTTGTCCATTGGGTCTGATATGTTAGAAGAATTGCAGAGGTTCATGAGGGTTAATTATCCTCTCAAATCTAGAAAAGAAAGAGTGTGTGACCTAGAGGGTCATATCAACATGATTAGAAGAACCTTGCTGAAAAAGAGGGCCATCTAACATGAATTTGACCCTAAGGAGGATGTTATCAGAAATCATGTGTATCTTTTTTATGTAATATAGACCAGGAAAAGGTGGATAACAATGATGTAGTGGGAGAATCAAAAGAAGAAGGATAAAAGTTTTAAAGGATTTTTTGCAAGTGAACTCAACCTTTTGAAAATGATGCAAATGATCCTTGATAAATTTGATGAATTATACAAAATGGCCCAAGATGAGGTGTTGATTCCACTTCCCACACCTCACCAACCACCACATGAAGCTTCCACATCACAGGAACCACCTCCATCACCTACACATCCATCCCCTCCATCTCCTACTCATGAACCATAGGCTAAGAGACAGAAGACTGAGCCATTGGTTGATTATGGCTCAAGTGATGATGAAGAACATGAAGCAATCCTAGCTTTAACTGAGATAAAGGAGACAGTTGAACAATAGAGAAGTAAAATGTCCCATGATTCTAAGGCTAGACTTTCAAAGGAAGGAACTGATGAAATTCAAGAAGATGAGAGGGTAGTAGCCTCTCTAAGGTTCATGGAGGATGATAATTTTATCCATACTAATGAGTTTAAGGACTTTTGGATCAAAATGAAAATGAAGCAATTTGATGAAAGGTTGAAAATCAATCTCATTGGAGCTTATGAGTTGAAACAAGTTGAGATCTAGGCTCAGACATTTGTAGAGTTAAATGTTGATAGCATTCATGTCACCCCCCACGAGGTGAGAGAGATGGTATTAAAAAGTGATATGTTAATTATACTAGGGATAGAGTTGTCTAAAATGTTTCTTCTAGATCAAATTAGAGCACAGGATGACCCCATGTTGGTAGCAGAGTTTGATTCAGAGGAAGGTGTCTCAAGAATAAGGTATAACCCTACTACCCAAACACTTTCTATATGGATGAAACAGAAAAGTACAAGGAAGCCTCAACTTTTGGATGTAGTGCAGGAAATAAGGGGGTCATCTATGGTCAAAACAATGAGGGATACAAATCCTATAGAATTTTCCACTATGACCATGCATTCTGCAATGTTCACCAAGGATGTAGTAGAAAACATGGAGAAGAAGATTAATGAATATGAGAAGAGATCGAAATTATCAAATGATGAGTTGAACAAGTTTATTAAAAATGTAAAGCCAAAACAACAGTTGCAACAGGCCACTACAGTAAGAAGAGATGAATTAATTTTCTATCACCCACCTATCCAGACAAAGGATCCACAAATACAACAAATGAGAGATGAAATTGATAGGCTGAAGAAGCATAACATGGAGGATGTCAAGTATCATATCACAGAGACTCTAAAAAGGATATTAGAGTATAGAGTTGGCATACTAAATGAGAATTTAAGTGGAGTACATGAAAAATTTAGCAATCTGATTAAATCTTTGGAACAGACAAATGCTAACTCCCCCATCCTTGAAGAGCTTCAAAAGAGATGGAAACCTACCTTCCACATACTGAATAATTTATGCAAGGCCACACATAGGGATCCAGAGGCCCCATCAAGACTCAAACCTACGCATGAAATGGTGAAAGTTGTGATTGATGAGTATAAGTACTTGATGGATATAAGGAAGAAATTGGAAAGTAGGAGGAGTGCATTTGATTCTATTAAATACCTCTTCATCCCATCAATCATCAAAGATGACAATTAGTTGAAAGGTATAGATGAATGGAAAGAATATTTTGATCAAATAATTCCTAAGTGCTTGACACATATACGAGATGATGGGGAGATCAATCTCAAGAAATTCCATACTTTGCTCGATGGGATCATCATGTTATAAAATAGATATACAAAGTTCGTGGTGGATGGATGTTAGAAATCTCTTGGATAATAGATGGAAGAGTCATCTTACAAACTTCGTAGCTGCACAGGAATTCAAATGGCTAAGCGACTTGACAATTAATAAATGGCAGGAAAAATATTTGGGCTTTGATGAAGATTGATTCTATACATCATGAAGAGGAAGTATCATACAATAAAATATTTGAACAGGTCTTAGATGACCATGGGATTTTACTCAAAGATTAATGGATTGATACACGTGTTATGATTAATTTTCTTTTATGTTTAATTTCAAAATTATGTTTTGTTATCAAAAGACATGTTTGGTTTGAAGCTTGTTTCCTCTCGTATATATAAGAGAGACCAGGATCAAAAGGAAATTATTAGTTATAGGAGAAAATAGTAATAGAATCAGGACAATCAATGGATAGTAGGAAAGTTTCATAATGCTCATATTTTCAAAGACTATGTTGCAAGCAATATTTTGAAGAAGTTAATGAAAGATCTCTGATTTGGTGGCATTATCTTGGTATCAATTATTTGTTGAAGTTATTCAATTATCTGGTTGTTTCCACTATAGTTCTTAATTATTATTTAAATTGGTATATCAAGTATATATTCAATTTATCAATGCACATTTGATGTATTTGTGTGATATGATTAATTAGTTTCCCCAAAGGAATTAAAATCCTTCTAGTCAATCTCAATAATCTGAAAGTATTATTTGGATCAGTAAGAAGAACCATATAATTAGGATTGGTAATCTGTCTCCAATTTGTTGTTATCGGTGTTCTTGCATAATTTATTCAATTGGTTCTTTCAAGTAAAGATTAAAATCCTTTTGGTAAATTATAAGTAACCTGGTTGTGTCAGTTGGATAAGTACGTAGAGTTTTTCAATCACTCACCTACATGTTTATACAAGTTATAAACCAATATTAGTGTGCCAAATAGTTAGATTTATTTCCAAATACAAGCCACTTATGTTAGACTTTCATTTGACTCCATCTACCCAACAAGGAACTGGTCTTATACATTTCATCATCCTTCAACTGAACATATTCATAAACCTCACCTTGATATTGCTTATACAATTTATACCAAATTAGGATTACATCTCTCCACTCTCACTTGTCATCGTGGATAGATTGTTTAAGTAGGAAACAAACAGTCTAAGTTTGCTCCATTTGCATAGGTACACCCGCCTAGGTCTGGCAGAGCTTGAAGAGAAGAAGGTTCAAATACACCATTTGGCCTTGTTTGTTAGCCAAAAATGTATCAAGAGCTTGGAAACCTCTTGTTTCAAACCAACATTTTTGAGAACTAATATATTGTAGGGGTTGATGTTTTGAGTGGGTAGAAAATTGGTGATGAGACATTGGGGATTCCCTTGGTTCATCATTCCTTGTAAGATAGTGGATTGAGGTGGAGGAATGTATGTTTGAGATCCTATTTGATTTTGCATAGTAAAGGGGACTATGGGAAAATATGAGGATGGTTCCATTAGATTGTGTGATGGAAATGACACACTAGGACCTTGAGTCCATTGATTAAAAATATTTCTTTGTCCCATGTCTGGAGGATTCCCTTGTGTTAGGGATGTAGATAATGTATTACCTGTGTTGACAAGATTTGTTACTAAGGGATTGCTTTGTGATGGGTTGATAATGGATGGGATGGATGTGTTTTGTGAGACCAATGGTATGGATGAACCAATTGGATGATTTGGTAAGGATGTCCCTGTCTGCTTTAAGGGTTGACTTTGTGGTATGGTACTGGCATGCCCTTGCACACAATTTTGAGATATTGATATGTACTTCTTTGCGTGATGGTAGGCACACTTGTGGTACTCATAGGTATGGATGAAGAGGGATGTCCTCGATATGTGGAAGTTGTTGTGGATTAATGAAGGTTGAGAGGTGTGTATGGTTGTTTAGGATCTTTGGGGATAGGAGGAGCACCAAAGGTAGGTGTCCAAGTGGTCATGTGAGATGGAGGATTACTTTCAAGGGTACCCACAATTATGTTGCTTTCAAATGAAACAACATGGAAAAAATATTTGGCAAGGCTTGTTGCAATATCAAAATGTAGGTTTGATGTAGCCCTAGTGATAGAGTTGAAAAGCCATGTGTCAAATTATGTGCAACAAATTATGGGGAGATAGGAGCTACATTTTCAAAGGCTTGACATTCCATGAGTTCTTCCCTAGTGAGTTCAAATGGATTATTTGTGATATCTTCTATCTCATATGGCCTTGATGGTGATGAAGGTTGTTGCGATGGTGTAACTTGACTTCTTGGATCAAATTCTAAAGGGTTTGGATCACTTGAGATAAATTTAACTTTGGTTTTCTCCATGATTCTCTTGTGTTGTGATCTCATCTTTACCATAAATTTTGTGTCACCTTTGGGAGAGTTGTGTTGGGATTTGTGATGTTTGAACTCTCTAGTTGACTCAAATCTAGGTAAAAGGGACACTCTAAGTCTTTTGGAATCAATGATAATAATGGGGGATGAAAATATGGGTGATGTGGAGAGTGATCTTTGCAAATGTTTTGGAACAACACTTTGACTTAAGTTTGAATTTTCGGTGTTGGGATAAAGGATGTTGATGAACTTGTAAATCCTTAGGGTAGACTGGTGACCTTCAAGATGAACTAGTTACAGGATGATAACTAACTTTTCTAAATTCATGGAAAAGGATGCATTTCACATACAAAGTAGCCAAGGTAGGGGTTGGTTTGATAGATGTTTAAGTCACAAAGTGTTGGTGTATTTGAATTTTTTGTAAATTTTGGTGAAGTGAAGGATGAAATTTGATGGAGGGGTGGGTGAGATGATTGACCCAATGTTGACTTAAAGTGAACCTTTTTTTGACAAGACCAAGGTAGTGAGAAACATGCTAGACCTATAAAGTTTTCAAATCCTAAAGACTAATGTTAGCCTAAATGAGAGGATAGATGTGGGTATGTAAATATGTTTGGTTCCTCCTAGATTGAGCATAATGTTTTCTTAAGAAGAGGTTGTGATTGCGATAAATTACTAAGGCCCAATTCCTACAAAACTTGAAATTATGATACATACGTCTGTAATGGTGACATGTATATCTTCCCCTATGTATTTTGATTGTGTGATAGATCATTCAGGGGAGTTCAAGATCATGATTATGTGAGAAATTGGAAACATTGGAAAAGAAAAAGATTCTAACAGTAATAGAAGGAATACAAGTTTGGATTGTGCCTTGAAGCATGTTTGTATAAGTTGTATGCTAACCTAGTTCTGGTTTTTTGAAGTGACCAAAGGTGTTTCTTGAGATCTTTTCGACTAAGATTCCTAAGTCTTAAATGACAACCTGTAGACCTTACTTTAGGGATCCTCACTTTGCGTGAGATTATTTAGAAAAAGTTCAATTTTATGGAAGAAAGGAAGATATTTATTTCCATGCAGAGGGTGGTAATGTGGGCCTTCCAGCCTCAATATTAGCTTCTTCCTCTTCTTCATCTAAAATGGTTGTTGCGTTTCTCCACTAGGTAGGTGTTTCTTTTGTTTCAAAAGTGAAGCTTCTCAAACTACTAATGAGATCGGTTTTTTCTATGTTAATGAGTTCAAAGTTTGGCTGAATGATAGCACCTACAAGATTAGGTTGTTCAACGGGAACAGTCGGTCTCCAAATAGTCATGTGGGGTTCAATTGTCAATTTATCTTTGCTTAAGTGAATTTATTTTACCACAATCACTTGTCTTGATTAAGTTTTTTAAACTAAATGTTTATGTCCAAAACATCATAACTTTCACAATTTCCATTTTGTGAGAATCACGAGGTTGAAGCCATAATTTCCTATGTTGTCTTTGAAAAATATGGATTGAGATATAAGTGAATATTTTTAGAAATCTCTAAGGATAGAATCATTAGGACAAGTAGTAATATCAAGGATTTTTTCAAAAGATATCCATATTTAAGCCAAAGTGTTTGAAATTTTGAGGAAGATAGTGAATATTTTTTTATAATTTTTTGGAACCAAGCAATGTATTAAACTGAATCACAATCATTTTTACAATCCTAGGTTTTAAATGGCCATACTTGTTGAGTCCCCACTCAAATTTCTCCAAACACTAAGACATTGAGAACAGTTAGAGATTTGGTGACACTATCTCCCCTCCATGACACACACTTCTAGGGACCACCAAATCTTAAAATCCTAGAGATCCTTAGATCCTATGGATTTTTCTATTTCAACAATGAATAGTAAAAATGTGGGGCAGCTTCAGAAGGACCGTTCTTGCACCAACAAGTATTAAGGATTTTGGATTCTAAACAATGGTTCATAATAAGGGCTTTCAGTTCAAGGAATACTATGATAAACTCCCTTGAGAGGTCTCCCAACCCTTAGAACAAGGTATTTTCACATCATAAAGATACTAGGGGAGATTTATCACGTACCACTTCTTGTTGATCACAATTTTCATTGCAACCACACATTTATATAGCGGTTCAGAAGAGCTTGGCTTTATCTCATTACCACTTGGGTCGTCCCCTCCTTTCACAGTGGGGAGGTAGGACCTCTAAAGATAAACAATAGCAAGGAACTATGTTTGTAGTTTGATCATCCCATTTTGCATGAAACAAGGAGAGAACACACACCATGCCTTTTCCCTACACTCGCAATGGGTTCTTTTTTAATCCAAAATGAAAGATGTAGGTGATCTTCCAAAGTGTTAAGGAATGTTTATGTTTCTCAAGATCGCAGAGTGGCACAAGATAATTGCATATTCATCCAATAACAATGTTGTAAATCAAAACATAGCAAACACTCATAAATTTTAACACCTAAAAGCAGTGATAAGTTCATTTTAAGCACCAAATGAAATGTTAAATTTCCTTGTTCAATTTTAAACCAAAAAAACAATGATGAGATGAGGGTTCATTTTTGGTCCCATTTGAGTGTTCATTTTAAACCCAAATGAAATTTAGTGAGGTCCTAGAGCATAAAGTAAAAAGTATAATAAATTGGGTTATAATTTCCCCAAAGCATCAAACGCTTGTTACAATCACAAAATATTAAGATGAGAATGCTTTCTTCACTTTAACTCTGTGTCATCCAACCTACAAAACCCTATTAGTCTAACAACTAGAACAATGTTAGAAGTGTGTTAGTAATCTGACAAATTGAGAAAATTAAAGCACATGTTGAAAAAATGATCGTTAAAATTCTCACCCAAATTGGGCATCACTATTTGCGATAGCGTCGCTCTGGTGAATAAGGGCATTGCTCTAGTGAATAAGGGTGTCACTCTATAGAAAAACAAGAGAGGACGATAGTGTCACAATTTGATTGGGAGTCACCGTTTGTAAATATTTGATACCTCTATATTATATTAGCGTTGCCATTTTTAAATCAACATTAGTGAATTTAATAGGTGTCGCTATATGGCAACGCCCTGCAAAGTGTCATTGTAATTGATTTGGGCGTCATTTTCTGCAAAAAAGAAAAATGAATGAAATTCGAGATAGAAACTAGTTAAATTATCAATTTTCCCCCTTCTAGCACTAGAATATCAACCGAGGATACTAGTATGGGCCAATCACACTTGATCCATGATGAATCAAAGCATAATGTAGCGACTAATACTCAATCTTCAAACAAGATCATTCAAATTAAAGATAAACTAAACATTTAGTGAAATGAATAATTCTAAATATAAAAACATTGAAATTTATATTCTACCACATTTGAAACTTATCCTATTTTGGAATTGGTGGTGTGTTGATGGAACAACAACCCTTTCCCAATCTCATGATCAGTGAGCTTGTTTCAATCGATTCTATTGAAGAGAATCAATGAAACTATTGTGATAAATGGATGAAAACATGGTTTATGCTAAATTGAACATAATGCAAGCTAAACTAACATGATTTTATGCTAAAAATGATCTAAATATGCAAAATATAAGCTAATATAAGTGATATTTAAGCTAAAATATTTAAACTCTAATTTATAAACAAGCTAAGATGGATACATGGAAGCCATTAATGGAAGCTTAAAACTAATATGCAACTAAAAATGAACTAAAATATGCTAAATGTGAGTAAAGTATGATTATGAGTGTGATGCAACCTTTGAAACTAATTAAAATGTATGGTAGTAGAAGTAAAGGATGTACATTTCTCATTTTTTTCAACCTTGTGTGATAGATCCTTCATGACCCCCATTAATGGTGCAGGAGCACCTGGGAAAGGACTAGTTTTGTTGAAGTTTTTTTTGAAGTTCTTATTTTTGTTTTGTTGTCATAAGGTCATGTAGACCATCTAGTGTTGAGATTAGTGTTGATTTTTAACTTTGGGAAAGAAGTTGACAAGTGCAAAATAGTTTTACATCATTTTGATGAATGGTAAAAAATTGCCAAAGTTTGCAAAACAAAGTGGGTTTTATAAAGTTTTCTTTAGGTCATCTAAAAGGCTTGACCCATGAAGCTCAACTGCTTGGGAAGCCTATTTAAGGCATGACTCAACCCTGAGGCAAGGTTGGAAGGATTATTGTTGAGTGACATTTTTGTAAATTGAAGGAAACAGTGTTCAAAGATAGTTTTTCCTATTCTTTGTGTTCATCTTGAGCTTTAATGGAATAAATCTACTGTTATTTTGTTGGTAGTATGTAGTGTTAGATTTTTTCAAGCTTGGTGTGCCTTTATTTTACTTTTGTAAATCATTTTTCATCTTTTACCTATACATAGTTTGTTTTTAGCTTTTTCTCACCTGTAACAGGCAGTTTTGAAATAATGGAGTCCTAGAGCACCTTCCCACCGTACAAATTGTACAGCCTCTTGGGAATAGTGTATAGGCTCCCTCCTTGTAAATATGGTAGTTAGTAGAGTTTTTGTAAGTGCATGATATGCTTGTAAAGCTTTGCCCTAGGTGAGCCAGTGCAGGTCTGGTTTGGGCAGACTTGGAGAAAAAGACTTATAACTTGCAGGGGACGTGAGATCTTGAAGAAATTATTTTTGCAGAATTTTTTTGGAGGTCTTAGCAGTGCATGGTGGTCAGGGGAAGGTTCTAGCAACTCATTTGATAGGATAACTTTTTGACAGTCCTAAAACAGTTTTGAGCAGCTTAAAACCCTAGGGTTCTTGACCACTTTTATATTTGGACAGTGTACAGCCTGTACAGGGCTAAAACCCTAGGAATATTTGAGGCATAGGCATGAGAAAGTCAAAAACTAAACAAAGAACCTAAGTCCTTTGGTGGTTTGGTAGGGAAAAGCATTTTACCCCTGTTCAGAGGCCTAATTGGGGCTTAGGGCTTGTAGTCCTTTCAAACCCTAGGAAAGGTATTTTATGAAAGTGATGGAAAGTTGGGAACTTGTGGTTGCTTAAAGACCCTAGATAGGTTACTTTGAATTTTTGCAACACCTTTACATCCCTGCAAGTTATCAAGTTGAATGTGGAGAGGATTTGGTCTTTAGGGCAGATTAAGGGCCAATGGAGAGAATGTGGCGAAGCACCAAGGTTAGCTTGGTAGAAGGACAACATGTTGATAGGAGAGGGGTTGGTTAGAAAAAATAGGGGAACCTAGTCATGATTAGGGGCCTATAGGTTAGATTGGTGAAGCCAAGCACCAAGGGGGTCTTAAAGGAAAGACCTAGAGCAGGAACTAGTGATTGGTTCCTCCAACCCCACTCCCTATCAGATTGGTATCAGAGCAAGCAAAAGATTTGGGAAGCATGTTATATGTCAGAAGTTGAGTCAAGTGAATCTCCCATCATGGTGATAAATGCACAATTAGCCAAGATGGTTAATGAACAAGAGAAGGACAACAAGTTGTTAAAAGAAAGAATAGAGCAACTTGAGAAAGCATTGAACAATGTGAAGTTGGAAGGAAAGGTACCAAAGGAAGAGGAGGTTGCAGAGGAAGATAAGGTCCCTGAACCTAACCCTATTTTGGAGGAGGATCCTTTCTTGAAGGCATTGAAAGCCTTGAGTGGAAAAGCACTTGAAGGTATACCACTTTTTAGTGGAAAAATGGAGCCTGATTTGGTTATGGATTGGATAGAAGGCATGGAGAATCATTTTGAGTGTTATGGAGTCACTAAAGCACAGAAGGTGAAGGTTGCTAAGTCAAGATTGAGAGGATCAGCCTTGACATGGTGGAAGTTTATTCAGACAGAAAGGGAAAAAGAAGGAAAATAGCCCATATCAACTTGGAAAGGAATGGTTGCTAAGATAAAGGAAGCCTACATGCCAGATGACTATGAGATTCAATTGCACAAGAAGAGGCAAAGTCTGAGGGAGAAAGACCAAGATGTAAACACTTATATTGAAGAGTTTCAAAAGCTTTGTATGAGGTCTAATGTGACAGAGGATGAGAGTCTTAAGGTGGCTAGGTACCTTAATGGCTTGAAATGGAACATCCAAGAAGAGATGGCTCTACTAAGTCCCAAGACAGTGCACCAATGCTATCAGTTGGCCATAAAGATTGAGGAAAGGAACAAGAGGAAGCAAGATTAGTCTTCTAAGGGTAGAGGCAAAGGCAAAGATCAAAGAGGATAGTGTGGTGGCTACCAAGGAAGAGGCAGTGATCAAATGAATCATGGAGAAGCAAAACTCACTGAGCATGGAGGTGAAACATCTTCAAGAGGAGGATTTAACAGAGGAAGAGGACCTCAAGGAGGCTCAAACAGAGGAAGAGAAGCAGGCAAGAGCAGTTCCTATTTTGCAAACATGAAGTGTTATCATTGTAACCAACTAGGTCACCCTGCTTATAGATGCCCGGATAAAGCATCATCATCAAACAATGAAAAGAGAGTGGCCTATGCACAAGAGGACACCATGAGTCCTAAGGCATCTGAAATCAGTCATATAGAATCTAAGGTAGGAGAGAATCTGATGTTTAACAGAGTTTTGATTAGGCAGCCAGTTAAAGAGGAACCTAAACAAAGAAGAGCTCTTTTTAGAGTAAGGTGCAAGATACTTGGAAAAGTGTGCAAAGTCATTGTAGATTCAAGTTCAATAGATAATATAATCTCAGAGGAGGCAGTAACTAAGCTGAAATTGGAGAAGGTACCTCAAAATAACCCTTACAAGGTCACATGGTTTAATAAAGGGTGGAGTGTTTTAGTTAATGAACAGGTAACAGTGGAATTTTCAATTGGAGGCTATAAAGACAAGTTGTTTTGTGATGTATTACCCATGGATGCATGCCATCTACTACTGGGTAGACCATGGAAATATGACAGAAGTGCCATTTATGATGGGAAAGAGAACACCATCTCATTCAAGAAGGATGGAAGAACCTTCAAGTTGCAGTCACTGTCAGAAGAAGATGAAGGATAGTCCAAGACACCTAACATCATGTTGAGCAGTGGTAAGGAGTTCCTCAAGGACCTACACCAAGGGAATGAAGGATATGTGGTTGTGTTCCAACCTAAAGAGGAAAACAAAGCTGAAAGGACAGTCTTACCAGAAGCAGTCCAAAGGTTGCTTGATAAGTACAAGAGCATAGTTAGTGATGGTACACCTGCAACTTTACCTCCAAAGAGAGCAATAATTCATCAAATTGACTTCATACCTGGAGCCTCATTACCTAACAAAGCAGCATAAAAACTTACTCTAGAGTAGAACCTAGAGGTAGCTAGGCAAGTGCAAGAATTATTGGATCAAGGATTGATTCAAAAGAGCATCAACCCTTGTGCAGTGCCAGTGGTTTTGGCAACAAAGAAAGGAGGTAAGTGGAGACTTTGTACTGATTCTAGGGAAATAAATAGGATCACCATTAGGTATAGGTTTCCTATTCCTAGAATTGAAGACTTGATGGATTGTCTTGGAGGTGCTCAGTTCTTCACAAAGTTGGATCTCAAGAGCAGGTATCATCAAATTAGAATTAAGGATGGTGATGAGTGGAAGATAGCTTTTAAGACAAATGATGGGTTATATGAGTGGAAAGTGATGTCGTTTGGCCTCTCAAATGCCCCTAGCACGTTCATGAGACTAATGAATGAAGTGCTTAAGGATTTCACAGGGATATTTGTGGTAGTATATCTTGATGACATACTGATTTTCAGTAAGACAGCAGAAGAACATTTCAAGCATGTGGAGATGGTTCTTAGAAGGTTGCAAGAGGAGAAGTTGGCAATCAACCTTGAGAAGTGTGAGTTCTTCAAGCAAGAGCTTCTATATTTGGGGTTTGTAGTATCCCAAGGAATGTTGAAGATGGATCCAAGCAAGGTGGAATCCATCCTAAACTGGCCTACACCAACCACAACAATAGAGGTAAGGATTTTTCATGGATTATCCCAATTTTATAGAAAATTCATAAGGAACTTCAATGGTATATGTGCACCAGTCCTAGATACCATCAAAGGTGGTCTGAAAACAAAGTTTAAGTGGACTCAAGAGGCTGATAAAGGGTTTGAGAAATTGAAACAAGAAGTGGCAACTCAACCTATTCTATTATTGCCTAGTTTTGACAAGTTGTTCACAGTTGAGTGTGATGCAAGTGGAGTAGCAGTAGGAGGAGTACTTAGTCAAGAAGGTAGGCCTATGGCCTTCTTTAGTGAAAATCTCAATGAAGCCAAGAAAAAGTACTCTAACTATGATCTAGAATTATATGCTTTAGTGCAGTCCCTTAGGAAGTGGAGGCATTATTTGTTACCCAAAGAGTTTGTGGTTTTTCTTGATAACCAGGCACTTAGTTATATCAACACTCAAGAAAAGTTAAGTAATAGGCATTTGAAATGGATGGAATACATCCAAGCCTTTACTTTTACCATCAAGCACAAGAAAGGGCAAATAAACAAGGTTGCAGATGCATTAACCAGAAGTTTGTTGATAGTGCAAGAAATATAGCTAAAGAGCATTGGATTTGAGAGTTTCAAAGACCTCTATGGTGAAGATGAAGACTTCTCCGAAGCTTACAAGGTATGTTCTGATTTTGAGAATCATTTTCATAGCCAATATTCTGATTATACATTGCAAAATGGACTGTTATTCAAGGGTAATCAGTTATGTGTTCCAAGAGGGTCAATGAGGGAAAATCTAATTCAAGAAAAGCATAATGGCAGTCTTAGTGGGAATTTTGGCATAAATAAGACCTTAGATCTGGTACAAAGATTCTATTACCGGCCTAAGTTGGCAAGAGATGTTAGGAGGTATGTGGAACAATGTGTTGTGTGCATGAAAGCTAAGGGAAGAGCTAGCAATGTTGGTTTATATCAACCCCTACCTATTCCTAACAGACCATGGGAGTGTGTGAGCATGGATTTTGTGGTAGGTCTTCCTAAGACCAAGACTAGTTTTGACAGTGTTTATGTTGTGGTAGACAGATTTAGTAAGATGAGTCATTTTATTTCTTGCAAAACTACTCATGATGCAAGCTACATAGCTCACCTTTTCTTCAAGGAGGTTGTAAGGATCCATGGATTACCATTAAGCATTGTTTCTGACAGAGATGTGAAGTTCATGAGTCATTTTTGGAAGACTCTATGGAGTAGATTGGGTACAAATTTGTCTTTTGGATCAGCTTACCATCCTCAGACTGATGGTCAAACAAAGGTGGTTAATAGAGTGTTGGGTAATCTTTTAAGGTGTCTAACCAAGGAATATGGACAGACATGGGATATGGTTATCTCCCAAGCTGAGTATGCTTATAATGACAGTGTCAATAGAACTACAGGGAAAAGTCCTTTTGAGGTTGTGTATGGGATGCACCCAAGAGGCATTTGTGAGCTAAGAGACCTTGGATCTATGGAGAATAGGAGTGGACATGCAAAGGACTTCACTTAGACCATGAAAGAGATTTAGGAGTAGGTCAAGAAAATAGTCACAGCAGCAACCCAAAAGTTGAAGGAGAAAGTTGATTTGTCAAGGAAAGAAGTGCAGTTTCAAGTAGGGGACTATGTTATGGTCCACCTTAACAAATCAAGGTTGCAGAAGGGAATGTCAACCAAGTTGCAGATGAAGAGAGTAGGTCCCTGCAAGATATTAGCCAAGTATGGGCAGAATGCATACAAGGTGGAATTACCAGTAGATCTAGGCATCTCATCAGTATTCAATGTTGCTGATTTGATCAAGTATAAGGGAACATTCAAGGATTTGGATCAGGATAGTAAGGAGGTATTCAAGGATGTCAACAACAAGACACTACCAACTCTAGACAAGCTACAAGCAGAGAAGATCTTGGAGTCAAGAGTGAAGAAGACTACAAGGCACAAGGTGTACATGGAGCATCTTGTCAAATGGAAGGATAAGCATGAATCAGAAGCTACCTGGGTAGAAGAAGTAGAATTTAAGAAGTATGGCATTGATATGTCTCTGATCTCTCCTAAATTTCCTTAATTGTTTGTGCTAAGAGGGGGAGAATGGTGCAGGAGCACCTAGGAAAGGACTAGTTTTGTTGAAGTTTTGTTTGAAGTTTTTTTTTTTTTTTGTTGTCATAAGGTCATGCAGACCATCTAGTGTTGAGCTTAGTGATGATTTTGAACTTTGGGAAATAATTTTACAAGTGAAAAATAGTTTTACAACATCATTTTGATGAATGGTAAAAAATTGCCAAAGTTTGCAAAACATAGTGGGTTTTATAAAGTTTGCTTTAGGTCATCTAAAAGGCTCGACCCATGAAGCTAAACTAATTGGGAAGCCTATTTAATGCATGACTCGACCCTGAGGCAGGGTTGGAAGGATTATTGTTGAGTGACATTTTTGTAAATTGAAGGAAACAGCGTTCAAAGACAGTTTTTCCTGTTCGTTGCGTTCATCTTGAGCTTTAATGGAATAAATCTACTATTATTTTCTTGGTAGTATGTAGTGTTAGATTTTTTCAAGCTTGGTGTGCCTTTCTTTTACTTTTGTAAATCATTTTTCATCTTTTACCTGTACATAGTTTGTTTTCAGCTTTTTATGGCCTGTAACAGGCAGTTTTGAAATAATGGAGTCCTAGAGCACCTTCCCACCATAAAAATTGTACGGCCTCTTGGGAATAGGGTCTAGGCTCCCTCCTTGTAAATATGGTAGTTAGTAGAGTTTGTGGCAGTGCAGGAGATGCTTGTAAATCTTTGCCCTAGGTGAGCCAGTGCAGGTCCGGTTGGGGCAGACTTGGAGAAAAAGACTTATAACTTACAGGGGACGTGAGATCTTGAAGAAATTATTTTTGCAAAATTTTTTTGGAGGTCTTAGCAGTGCATGGTGGTCAATGGAAGGTTCTAGCAACTTATTTAATAGAACTTTTTGACAGTCCTAAAACAGTTTTGAGCAGCTTAAAACCCTAGGGTTCTTGACCACTTTTGTATTTGGATAGTGTACGGCCTGTACAAGGCTAAAACCCTAGGAATATTTGAGGCATAGGCATGAGAAATTAAAACACTAAACAAAGAACCTAAGTCCTTTGGTGGGTTTGGTAGGGAAAAGCATTTTACCCCTGTTTAGAGGCCTAATTGGGGCTTAGGGCTTGTAGTCCTTTCAAACCCTAGGAAAGGTATTTTATGAAAGCGATGGAAAGTTGGGAACTTGTGGTTGCTTAAAGACCCTAGATAGGTTACTTTGAATTTTTTCAACACCTTCACATCCCTGCAAGTTATCAAGTTGAATGTGGAGAGGATTTGGTCTTTGGGGCAGATTAAGGGCCAATGGAGAGAATGTGGCGAAGCACCAAGGTTAGCTCGATAGAAGGATAGCATGTTGATAGGAGAGGGGTTGGTCAGACAAAATAGGGGTACCTAGTCATGAGTAGGGGCCTATAGGTTATATTGGTGAAGCCAAGCACCAAGGGGGTCTTAAAGGAAAGACCTAGAGCAGGAACTAGTGATTGGTTCCTCCAACCCCACTCCCTATCAATTAACTTTTCCAATTTTTCTTTAGTAATGAGAGGCTTAATAGAGGTTGTTGCACCTAATTTTTGAAGTTTTATGTCAACCCTTTTTTTTTCTTTACCAAATTCCTTCATATTACTTTCTATATTGATGGCCATGGTGTGTTTGAGGGTTATTGTCTTGTAAGTAGTTACCCCAATTTGAATCAAATTATCAACAATATAGAACAAGGCACATAGGCTCATTTGGTCTTACACATGGATAAAAATTCCTCATTATCATTATGAACCTATTGTTGAAATCAAAAACTAGTTCATTAACCCCCTTCATTAAAGTATTCAACTCATGGATTAAAATTTTTGGATCCACTCTTTCTCCATATTGTAGTTGAAAACCCCTTATAAACTCATCCCATGAATCTATGTTGTTGTCTGGAAGAATTTTATGACATTATTTTTCACTTTCTTCTAATGACTACAGAAAGAGCTTCATCATGAAATCTTCATCTTATATTTCATATTCATTAGTTACATCAATGAAATTCCTCAAATGGTCTTCACTAGTGATATAATTATTACCTTAGAATTTTGGTGCCTTTCCTCTAATCTCAGCTGCAATGAGATCCTGATAGCTGAGAATTCCAATAAATTTTAGTTGTTTATATCTTTCTAATCCTAATGGCAGACCCACTAGAGAAAATATATAAGTTTGTCTTCTAAGGTTGGCCCCAACATCTTGTCCTCTATTTGGTTGTTGGGGGTTTTGATTATGTTGCTACAAATTATGTAGTTATTGATTTGGAACTATGGACCGAGGATACTAGTATGGGTCAATCACGCTTGATCTATGATGAATCGAAGCATAACATAGCCACTAATACTCAATCTTCAAACAAGATCATTCAAATTAAAGATAAACTAAACATTTAGTGAAATGAAGAATTCTAAATATAAAAATATTGAAATGTCTATTATACCACATTTGAAACTTATCTTGTTTTGGAATTGGTGTCGTGTTGATGTGGAACAATGACCCTTTCCCAATCCTGTGATCAGTGATCCTGTTTCAATCGATTCTATTGAGGAGAATCGATGAAACTATTGTGATAAATGGATGAAAACATGATTTATGCTAAATTGAATATGATGCAAGCTAAATTAACATGATTTTATGCTAAAAATGATCTAAGTATGCAAAAGCTAAGCTAATATAAGTGATATTTAAGCTAAAAGATTCAAACTCTAATTTATAAACAAGATGGATGCATGGAAGCCATTAATGGAAGCTTAAAACTAATATGCAACTAAAAATGAACTAAAATATGCTAAATGTGAGTAAAGTATGAGTGTGAGTGAATTCAACAACATAAGTTTGCAATTGAAATATGGATCCATTTGTCTCCAAAGAGTGTTCTATTTATAGGAAAGCAAATGAGAAATGAAGGGTTGAGATTGAAAAAGCTAATCAATAGTCAAGGATGGAGGAAAGTAGAGGCATGGATCATGGATTCTCATCAATGGGTGAGAATGCAAGATGATATTTAATCAAGGGTTCCTATTTGTTCCAAATAAACACACAGGTCACAAGGTAACTTGCTCAAGAAGTCACAAGTTTAGCTTGCTCAAGAAGCCAAATGAGAATATCCCTTTTTCAAATGATTGGAGGAGAGAGAATATTCTTTGAAATATTCTCATGGGTGAGGAAAAAAGATATTTTTTAAATTAAAACAAAGTTTTAATTGTGCAAAAAGGGGGTAAGGAATATTATTCCTCTTTTGGAGGAAAATTAGATTAATGTTAATTAAACAAAGTTTAATCATACAATTAGGGGATTTTAGAGGAATAAAGTGATTTTCATTAAATTAAATGATTTAATGAAAGGGGGAAAGGTGAAATGACATTTAATTAAATAACTTAGGGTTATTTAATTAAATAAGATGACTTAGAGAATTAAATTAAATTGTTTTATTTATTTTATTTAATGAGATGAAGTGTTAGCGTAAAAGGGGGTGAATTAACCCAATTAAATGTATTAGGTTAATAGACAAAAATGATGCAATTAATTAATTAGCTAGGATAATTCAATTAATTAAGTGAAAAGAGGATGGGTTTCAAGAGGAAATGATGTTAGTAAACCTAATTTGAGTGTTCTATATTGTTCAAGACATTTTTTAGTGTCTATAGGAATAGGTTGAACAATATTAACAAGTTGAACAACATCCTAAGGTTGAACTGCATTTTGATGTTAATTCATTTGGTGAGCCTACTAAGCAACTTTAGCTTCCCCTCTTGAAATTTTTGCTTCTATTTCATGTTATCTTTCTCTTAGGTGGTCAATGAGATCTAGTTTCCAATCTAATTCTCTTTCCCTAAGCTCACTTTCTGATTGAGTAACCTGATCAACATCATGGAATAGAGTCTCCACTTCACATTCAATTCTTAGAGATGAAGTAAGAGAGTTGTTATATCTCTTTTCCCTTAGGTTTCTCATATGTGGAGGTGGGGGTAAGTTCATATATACGTTGCTTCCTTATTTCCTTCATTAGCATTTGTCTCTTTTTTGAACCTACCAAAATCATGCTTGTAAGCTCTCCTACTAGTTTTTGTCAAATTATCAGTTGATTCATCTGATGTATATTATTCATATTATTTTGATGTATCTATCCTATTAGAAGTACCTAATTTTTCAATAATAGGATAATTATGTGGAGATACTACACCTAGATTATTAGCATTCTATTATGCTCACCACCTTCTTGCATTAGAGGAATTAGTCTCATGTATTTCTTGACCTTTAGAGTTTTGATCCCTATCCACTATTTAATATTTTGAAGTTTATTTTGGATCTTCCTTGACAAATTAGTCACTCCTTAAAAGGAGAAAACAATAAAGATCAACCATTTTCTATTACACAAACCAAGTACCAATACCTTACGGGTTGTACCATGGTTACTAATTAACTTGGGACCTCAAGTTGATTCTTGATTTATATTATTCCTCAAAAACTACACCAATTTGTTGGTGATTTGAGTTATAGATCCCAAATCCCTAAGGTTTGATAAGCTCCCAAGTTATGGTTTCAAACTTGGGAAGATTACCACAAATCTATATTTAGGTTGGGTAACCTACGACCAATTTTTTAGGTGGGTAATCCCTCCTTCGCTTTTGGCTCTAGAAGACCAAAGGGGTTTCCCTAAGGTGTTGAATTGGATATTGAAACTATGATTGAATGCTTCCTTAAAAAAAACTATACCTATTGCATAGTGTATCCCAATACTAGTGTTACAATATACTCATGTGTTAGTTGGACATGCAAGGCTTAGAACCTTATTAAATAGATGATCTACTACATAGGCATCTAAAAATATGTTTTATGATAACTCCTTGTGTTGTTGTATACATTCAAACATGGTAGTAGAACACACACTTATAAAACTAAAAAATATTTTTCAGTTGATATATTTTGAGAGTGTTGAGGATGATGGGAGATAAAGATAGTTATATGTTGGTGCATTTATCCACTGGGAAATAGAGTCTCTAGATTTATTCAAACATGAAACAATTGAAAACAAGATAATGCCTTAATCAAGCCACCACAAAATATTGTGCCTTTCAAAATACATAAGAAAGTTGATCTCTATGTATATATTTAGAAGAAAAAAAATGATTTTAGAATATTAAGTGATTCTACTTAGTAATCCATGAATATTCACATACACTTCCTTTATTATATTAAAAAGGTACCTTACAAATGCTTTGCGAGAATTGTATAGAACTCTAGTTGAAAAATAAACAACATATATCTAGAAATGCATACCATACACAAGGAGACACTCAATTAAGGTTGATTATGGCTTTGATAATTTGATCTTCATTTTTTAGAAGATGTTATTACAAATTTTGGATAAACCCAGATTATTAAAATGTAAAAAATAGCTACACCTAGAACTCGAAATCAAAACCCCAGGGTTTCCTTTGAAGATTTCTCTTCTGATGGCTTTGGCTTCTCTCTTCTCTCTAAATTTTATCCTCTGATATCCTTTTTTCTTCTTTCAAAAATATCAAAAGTATATCTTGTAACACCATCTAGATTCCTTGGGGAAAGAACCATGGTCGTATAAAAGTGTACAATCATCTCATGTTTTCTTGCATCACCTTCACATGGTTATGCAGTTAATCCATGCCCCTTATATCATCAACAATGTGATTATGTACACTAAACATGTTTTAGAGAGGCCCAAAGGTACCAAGAGGCCCCTAAGAATCCTCACTTGTCAAATCGTATTCATTTTGACACCATTAATGGTGTTTTGGGTCATGCAAGAAGGTGGATAGGGCCTTTCAGTCAAACAAAATATATTTGAGACTTTGCATGCCAAAGGGGGAAGAGGGTAAAAAATTCCCCAAAAGTTCAACAGGCATGAGAAACTCCAAAATTCTAAAATCAAACTTTTCAGGGATGATATGTCAGACTGAAATGATGGTATGAGAAAATATGAAATCCCAAAATATTGCAAAGTGTAATTTTGAGAAGGAAAGTTGGCAATTGAGGAAAGGATAAAATTAGACTTGTCATGGATGGCATGCTAGGGATGACAAGTCAGATCAACATGATAGTATGAGAAACTCTGAAATCCCAAAATTTTGTAAAGTGGAATTTTGGGTAGGAAAGTTGGAAGTTGAGGAAAGGATACATGAATGACTAAACCCAGAATCTCAAATTTCAAGGAAAATGATCTTAGAGGGGGAAATCAGACTTTTTGGGGATGGCATGCTAAGGATGACATGTCAGACCGACATGATGGTATGAGAAACTCTAAAATCTTGAAATTTGCAAATTAGCCCAAATAAAAACAAAATTACAAGGTATTGACCATAAAGGCATGCTATAACAAATTATACAAGGACATGTGATAAAACACACTTTAAATGAATACCCTTAGAAAATTACTCAGCATAAGGGACCCAACTAAAGACTTCTCAAATTAGTTATTAGCTAAGGGTGGATAATGTCAAAAACACAACTTATAGAGCATAACAAAGCAATAATTAAATACATAAAAGTGGGTACCTACAATATATTTTTGGTTTTAGTGGGAAAATTTGTTGATTTAATTGAAATCATATATGTGTTGTAAATATTAAAACACATAGCAACTTATGTAGGTTTAAAATGAAAATTTTCAATGGGAAACACTATGAGTTGTAGAAAATAAAAATGAAAGATATTTTTATAAGAGATCAATTGGTTGCAATGGTTGAAAAACTAAACCTTTTTATGTACCATATAGTTATGTGTTTCTAGTTCTATTCTTATGAATGCATCAAAAGAGTCTACTTCTCATTTATTATGGAAAAATATGGGTGTGTTATATTAAACTAAAAGCCTTGTTAATAAGTTATTTTTAAAAGGAATTATATTTACTAAAAATAAATTAAGGAGTGTCTACAGTAGAACAGTGTAATGCATTTAATCTTATTATGAGTCAACTAGCTTCTATTGGTGTAAAAATATATGGGATGGATAAATTTAAAATTTGTATTTCCTCTTTAACTAATTCATGGGCTAATTTGATTATTGTTATTAGTGTCATGACTTATAAGAATAAGATTGAAGACATTATTGAAATTTTGATATGTGAATAAATTATAAAAAAATAAGTGGATGAAGGTTCTAAAGATGCTTTTATTTTTCAAGGTAGGTCTAAGGAAAAACTGTGTTAAAAATCGAGATAGGAAGAAATTTAGATCTAAAACTAGATCAAAATCTAAAGTGAAATGTTAAAATTGTGGGGAAAAGGGGGAAACATTAAGGAGTGCAGACTTAATAAAAAGAATGAGGATGATGATTCCTTTGTATAATCAAAAAATGATGATGTGAGTGGATATGTGTTTCTTACTTGTGTGAACATTGCTAGTAATAACTCATGGTTGGTCCATTCAGGTGCCTCATTTTACATGACTCCTCATAAGGAGTGGTACTTAGAGTATAAGAAATATGATGAAGGTGATTTTTTCCTTGGTGACAATAATACTCACAAGATTGTTGGTCAAGGAAAACTAAAACTATTTTTTAATGGTAGTAGAGTGAACACTCTTACTATTTTTTTCCACACTATAATACTTGCTAGAAAAAAAATTGTTTCAAAGATAAGTGATGCTAGTGTACTTGTCACTTTTGATAAGCATGGTTGTAAGTTGGCTAGAGGGAACTTGGTGTTGGCTAAAGGTACTTTTGCTATGAAATATTTAAGGGATGCAATACATATTTTAGGTATGAAATTCAATAGGGACTAAAATAACAAAAACCTTGGTTAAATTAAAAAAATATAATAAAACTGTTTTGTAAAATTAAAAAAATATAATAAAACTGTTTTGTAGAGATTTGGTATACAAGATAGTAAAGGTTGATGAATATACCTTTTCCTATATGCACTAATCTATATTTGAAATAATATATAATGTTCCTTATGCTAGTTATATAGGAAGACTATTATATGCTATGATTTATATTAGATAGGATATTTCCCAAGTAGTGGGAGTTCTTGGCAAGTTTATGTCTAACCTTGGTGGGTAATATTGGACCTTTGTGAAAAATGTATTTATATATTTGTGTGGAACTTCTAATTTTATTTATTTTTATCGTGGGACTAATAATGTTGAAAATTTGTTGGATAAAGAGGTTTTTGTGGATGTAGTTTGGGCTAGCGATTTGGATAATAGGAGGTCTATGAGTGTTGTGTTTACTTTGTGTGGAGGTGCATTTATTTGGATGAATAAGAGACAACCCATAGTTGTTCTTTCCACTACAATAATAGAGTACATGGTTAAACACATGCTTCTAAGGAAGTAGTGTGGCTAGCAAGATTGTGTGTGAGCATTAGTTTTGAAAGAAAAATAGTCAAGATCCATTCTAATAGTTAGTCATTTTTTGATGAAGAATCCTATGTATTGTGCTTATACAAAACATGTTGATGTGTAAAATAATTTTTCAAGAGATGGTGGAGGATAAGAAGGTTTAGATTGAGAAGGTTTATAGTTATGTAGTTGATTCACTTAATAATTTAGTGACTATGGAAAAGTTATATTATTACAAGGAGGATATGAGCCTTCTCCTCCCTAGCACTAAGTTTTTAATGTTTCTTTATTATGCTCTTGCAATGTAATTATCAAGCTAGAGAATGTTAGGACTAGGTGTGTTACTCACCTCGTAAATCCTTGTAAATAATGTTGTGATTTAAATATTGGCTAGAACTATAATGTTATAAATATTATTTTGTGTGTATCTCCAAATAGCATGGAATGAGTGAAATAGGAATCACATTTTGATAGTTGGACTCACATGTGGATTGGAATATTCTTATATCAACTTGGAAATATTGGTTGTAAGGGACATTGAATAAGGGATTACATTGGTAAGTCATCCTTGATCACTTGGAATAAACTAGAAGAGAAACTGTGACAATCTATGAAAGGGAGTAATGTTTTAAGATAATTTTTTGGCATGTTAGATGTGTAAGATGGGAGTTACAAAGTTAATTATCTCATTTGGTCACCTAGGTAACTGTTACTTTATATTTCAATGGGCTACTTTTGTCCTCTTGTGGAGATGGATAACTAGGTTGATGGGAAAGGTCAAGAACCTTCTAGAATGATTTTTGTAACTATTGGACCCATGTCATGTTATTTCCTTGGTGTTTTTTTTGGTTGATTTACTATCCTAGTAGTTTTACTTAGCCTTTTTTTGGGGAATTAAGGTGTTTTAACCTTTTCACTTGTCCCTAGAATTATTTATTATTTGGTATTTTCATCTAATTAATTAAAAATTATCAAACTTCTACAATGCCACATCTGCTCTCTCCTTCTGTAGTCGCATTTAGGGCTTCTTGCGGCATTCTTGAATGGTGTTCTCCTAATAATTTTCCCCTGCACCATGCAGATATTATTGGAGACTCTAGGAAACTTTTTGTGGGTGTGGAGAGTTCAGTGGAGAATCATGGGCAATGTAGAGACTTTAGGGAATCATAGACACCTTGTGTCGTGGATGATTTCAATCAGGGGAGGTCTTCACTGCAAACAACACAATTTCAAACAATATAACAACTTATCAAGTCACCAAACTTCAAATTCTCTTTATCTCACCAAACCTTCACTATCTCTTGTAGTAGTCCAACTAGACTCAATCGGGTATATCTTTTAGAGAAGGTTCTCTCAAACCAATACCAACACCTTTTTCACAAACCCGTTAGGGCACACAACAACATATCACAAGCCCTCATATGGTTACTTTTGAACAACTTCTTCAAAACCTGGTTTCTATGCTCACTAGACCCCAAATTAGGTTTGTTTTACAAAGAGACTAGTCACAAAACTTCTTACCAACTTCTAAAACCATTTAGGCAGCATTCTACAGGTTACCAAACCAAATATTTCTCAACTTTTTTTTAGAAACACACTCTCCAAGGTGCCTAAACACAACAGCACAACAAGAAATTAGTGTCAACTTTTGCACCAGATTTTAGTGTATTTTGAGTCATGAATTGAACAATTTGGCTAGCGCTAAACTTGGCACAAACAAGCATGGTCAGCTTAACGTCGTATTTTGCACCGACTTTGTTGTCGGATTTAGCATTGGATTTAGCACTAGATTTAGCACCGTAAAATCATAGCGCCTCTGTTAGGGCTAAAATAGCGTCGAGAAGTAATGTCAAAAATTGGCGCCCAATTTCGCTTCCAATTTCGCTTCCATGTCTACTCCCATTTTTGCTTCTAGTTTTGCTTCCAATTTTTTGTCTAGTTTTGCTTCCAGTTTTGCCTCCAGGTTTTCTTCCAATTTTGCTTCCAAGTTTGCTTTCAATTTTGCTTCCAAGTTTGCTTCTAGTTTTTCTTCCAATTTTCCTTCCAATTTTGATTCCGATTTTGCTTCCAATTTTGCTTCTAGTTTTGCTTCTAGTTTTGCTTCCAAGTGTGCTTTCGGTTTTGCTTCCATTTTTGCTTCCGGTTTTGCTTCCAGTTTTGCTTCCAGTTTTGCTTCTGATTTTGCTTCTGATTTTGCTTCTAGTTTTGCTTTTGGTTTTCCTTCCAAGTTTTCTTCCAATCTTGCTTCCATTTTTGCTTTTGATTTTTCTTCTAGGTTTGTTTCTGGTTTTGCTTCTAGTTTTGCTTCCATTTTTGCTTCCTGGTTTGCTTCTGGTTTTGCTTCTAGTTTTGCTTTCAGTTTTGCTTCCAGTTTTGCTTCCAGGTTTGCTTCTAGTTTTTCTTCCAGGTTTGCTTCTAGTTTTGCTTCTAGTTTTTCTTCTAGGTTTGCTTCCAATTTTGCTTCCAGTTTTGCTTCCAAGATTGCTTCTAGTTTGCTTCTAGTTTGACTTCCATTGTTGCTTCCTTTTTTGCTTCTAAAAATGCTTCTTGTTTTGCTTCCATTTATTAATTTAATATGTTTTATTTCAATTTAATTAGTTAAATATATTGTGCCTCTTAAATAACTCATATGATTATAGAGTAAGTAATTTAATTATTTAACTCATGTGATTATAGAGTAAGTAATTTAATTGTTTAACTCATATGATTAAATAACAATATATTTATTGTAACATGATCATTATCTATAATTAAAACAAGTGAGTCAAATATCTATAATTTAATTGAATTTGACAACATCCATCCTGAGCAGTAAATTAAAATCATCATACTTAATAAATATCCATCCAAAAATCATCGACCACTTTTAATTATATAAATTGACAAGTCATTATCGATAAGATCATCATCATATATAACTAAAACAAGTGAAAGCCAAATATGCCAGTACATCAAAAACATGTCAAAATGATACATGTCCAATAGTTGACATAAGTGAAAATGATACATGTACAAATGATATAAATAAAATTGATAAATTATGTAACTCAAATTGATACAAGTCAAGATTATACATGTCCAAATGATATAGTGAAAATTATACATGTCAATATGATACAACTCAACAATATAGTACTATAGGCTGTGAAAATGATACATATGATAGTAACCATGAAAAGAGTCATCATAATGATATATCATCAATGATCCATGATGTATTCTATATGATCATGAATGTCACCGGTTACTATCACCAACTGTCTCATCATCATCATCACCATCGTCGTCATCGTCATCATCATCATCATCATCATCATCATCATCATCATCATCATCATTGTCATCGGCCTCAGTGTCTTCTGTATCTGTGTCATCATCATCCTCTGCCATGTGATCTGTACCAGCAGAACCAATATTTTATGGATCTATATCATGTTGAGGATCATCTTGATCTTCTAGAAGAACCGTGTTCTACAAAAAAAAACATTTAAAATGAAAATTTATTATTTATTTCATTCAATAATTTATTTCTCTGTTATATATCTAATATTACAACATATGAGATGAAACCATAATCATATTACATCATATCAAAGTGCACATACCATAATAAAATTTCAAAAAAGTTACAGCTAATACTAGTTAGTTAGGAGAAACTTCAGCTTTCAAAAACAAAGCCAATTAGGTTGGCAGACTTTTGGATCAAGCCAGCATTTGGTGGAAGAGGAAGAAAGATGACTGGAACTCTAGAGGCCCATCATAATGGATTTTAGTATTCAACCATCAGAGCAAAAGAGAGAGCGCATATCATGTATCAAAACATTAAGCATGCATTCTTCTAACCAGCAGAGAAGCAAATGATTACTTTGCTTCATTTTCATTTGCATAACCATATCATGGTGTGGGAACCAAGAAGACAAAGGATGTCTAGTTTTATGTGGAGGTAATGGATGTGGTCCAAACTTTAGGAGGGGAAAGAAGGTCAATGTATGATCCTGATGAAATTGAGGAAGAACAGCAAGAGAGGGATAGGAAAAATAAAATCAATACAAAGTTTCAAGGATTTGTCAAGAAAGTAAGAGAGCTATGGGAGTAGCCTCATCTAAAATATTTTGAACTAGAGGTTGAAATACCATTTAGAGAGCTTGGTTTCATGGAGTTCCTTTCAAAGCCTTTGCTTTTATTGTTCCTAAAGTAATTTTTTTGGTAGAGTTGGTGGAATTACCTTTCTTAGTAATCACAATTAGTGAGATTGAGATTGTTAACCTTGAGAGAGTAGGACTTGGGAAAAAGGAATTTGATATGGCTATTGTTTTCAAATACTTCAAGTGGGATGTACTCTGCATTGACGCCATTCCTCAATCTTCACTTGATGGTATCAAGGAATGGCTAAACTCCATGGATGTAAAGTATTATGAAAGTAGAATGAACTTGAACTGGCGACCAATTTTGATGAGTATTACTAATGATCTAGATAAATTTATTGAATATGGTGGTTGGGAATTTTTGAATATGGAAGCTAGTGATTTTGATTATGATAATTTAGAAGAGTCAGATCAAGGATATGAACCCTCTGATGTAGAAGCAGAATTAGAATTAGATTTCATGTAGCCACCATAAAGAGTGTTACAAGCCAAAAAGCTAGGGGAATTCTTATATAAGGATAATTTTCAATGTTGTAGGTACCGTCTTTAATGCCAACTACAATGGTAACATTGAAATTCCCTAGCAGTATTTATGTTAAGGAAATTTCCTTTAGATGCAAGGGTTCAAAGCACATCAACCATGTGGTACAAATGATTAAATCCTAGAGACGATCTGTAGCAATGAAAGAGTCTGAAAAGGAAGAGAGAGCTACACTAGTGACTTAGGAGAAACTCCAGCTTTCAAAACCAAAGCCAATTAGGCTAGCAGATGTGTGGATCAGGCCAGCATTGGGTGGAAGAGGATGAAAGATGACTCGAACTCTAGAGGCCCACCATAATGTATTTTGGTATTCAACCATGAGAGAAGAAGAGAGAGTTGATATCATGTATCAAAACATTAAGCATGCATTCTTCCAGCCAGTGGAGAAGGAGATGACTACTTTGCTTCATTTTCATTTGCATAACCATATCATGGTGTGGGAACCAAGAAGACCAAGGATGTCCAATTTTATGTGGAGGTAATGGATGTGGTCCAAACTTTAGGAGGGGAGATCCTGATGTCTGCCAAGAGGCATAAAGTCAGATGAATTAAGTTCACCTACATATCTGCCAAAGTTTACTTCTAATTTTTATGACCATTTTTCTTGACTGTTAGAGTATACTTACAAATTTGAAATTTATTTCTAGTCATTTTGATGAGGATATATTCAGCCAATGTGTAAGCACCTTTTGTTTGTATCACAAGCATCTGTGCATTGCAAGAATTTTGATTATCTATGGTCTACAGCTATGTCGTCTCACTTATTAGATCTTCTATTTCAATGTTTTCTATGGCCTTCTTTGTTTGAAGTAGCACCTGACAATCCTACCTCATTTCCTTAGCTGAGAAGTGGGTTTGAATTTGGAAATACTGCACTTTAAAACTAGCTATGGTTTAAGGAGAGCTATTCTAGCTTTGTTGTTGACACCCTCAATCTTCAACAAGGAATTATATGTATGGACCGAAATGCAAGCTTTCAAACTTAGATTTGAATGTGCATAATTTGATTGATTATGGTTTTCACAGGCAGTTATCTTTACATGACTATTCTAGATTGTCAATACATGTAATAGTGATTGCATCCTTATCAAGTTTGACTACCCTTATTCAAAATACCTTAGCCTTTGGACTCGATACAAAGTTGTGCATTGTTATTCCATATTTGTAACATGTAGGACATTTAAGGGGTAAAACATATAGAAATTCAATACTATCATCCAAGGAAACCTTACAGATGGTGTATCAAGAACAACAGAAAATGCTTTTATTAGGGTTAATGCTTTCTTCCCCCACACTGCTGATATTTTCCCCAAAACATGTTTTTTTTATTATTTCAACGCATCTCAAAATTCAATGTATTGATTAACATTTGTTGCGCATTTCAGATGTTTATGCAAATGATGCATATATGTTAACTCGATCAGTGTTGTTACTTCGGTAGTTTGACTTCTATGACAACCAGCCATTGTGTGTGGGAGCATGTTTGTGTTTTTAGTTAGCTTTTTTGGATAGCTCTACTAGGTGTTGAGGACATTCCATTTATCTTTTGAATGTTAAGAAGTCAGAGTTTTGAGGATTTTTCAAGTGAGTAAGAGAGCTATGGGAGCAGCCTCATCTAAAATATTTTGAACTAGAGTTTGATATACCATTTAGAGAGCTTGGTTTTCATGGAGTTCCTTTCAAATCCTTTGCTTTTATTATTCCTACGGTAAATTGTTTGGTAGATTTGGTGGAATTACCTTTCTTAGTAATCACTATTTGTGAGATTGAGAATTGTTAACCTTGAGAGAGTAGGACTTGGGAAAAAGGCATTTGATATGGCTATCATTTTCAAAGACTTCAAGCGGGATGTACTCGACATGTATGCCATTCCTCAATCTTCACTTGATGGCATCAAGGAATGGTTGAACTCCATGGATATAAAGTATTATGAAAGCATAATGAACTTGAACTGGCAGCCAATTTTGAAGACTATTATTGATGATCCAGATAAATTTATTGAAGATGGTGGTTGGGAATTTTTGAATATGGAAGCTAGTGATTTTGATTCTGATAATTCAGAACAGTCAAATCAAGGATACGAACCCTCTCATGTAGAAAAGGATTCAGAATCAAATGAGGAAGGTCTCGAAGATGAATCTCTTGTGGAGTCAGAGGAGGATGAAGAAGAAGAAGAAGATTCTAAAGAGAAGGAAGGTAAAACATGGGATGAATTAGAAGCTGAAGCCAGAAATGTAGATAAGGAAAAAGGAGACAAGTCTGATAGTGAAGAGGAAAGGTGGCAACAAAAGGTAAAAGCTACAGGGAAGTCTTGGGCACCTAATATTAGAGATTCAAGAGGAATTCTTGCCAAGAGGCATAAATTCAAATGAATTGAGTTCATCTACATCCTTCTACTATTTATTCGTGCACATAAATGGTCATCTTATAATCATAAGATTTGAGCTCTATTTACTCATCCTACGCATCAATAAATAACTCAACACAAGAGATGAAAATTTACATATTAACACAACAATATCCAACTAAGTTATTGAAAATCAACTATTGATACCTTGTTCTCCATCTAGATTACAAAATCATTCCACCTTTTGTTTTGTAACATATTCTTTTCAAATTTCTTTGGATGGCGGCCATATTTCTCCTCCTGTCAAAACATGGCACATGGACTAGTTAAACTAATTAATATGCAATCATTTAATTTTTCCAAGGAAATAAAATATATATATAATTTAACATATTAAATATATGTACAAATGTACAAATCAAGGCCTGTAAACCTTTTTGGCCACTGCGATGCGTGGCACGAAGTTTCTCAAGCCTAGCCTTGGAGGCCTTGTCCTGAAACATATACTAATTCAATTTAACTATGCACAAATAAAATTTAAATATCGTTAGGCACGTTAAGGGGCTTGGTTGGGTTAATCTGACATTTTTTTCTTCAGAGGAGGAAAAATGGGAGAAACCAATGGAAGGATGGTGGAAGGTAAACTTTGATGGGGCATCAAAAGGTAATTTGGGTCCATCAGGGGCTGGTAGCATTGTTTGATATTGGGATGGGAATGTGTTGGTCATTGGGGCAATGAGACTAAAGGAAGGATCCAATAATGTGGCTGAAGCAGCAGCAACTTTAATGGAAATTAAGTTAGTTAGGAAGTTAGGGACCACAAGGATTCATGTGGAGGGTGATTCCTTGATAATCATCCAAGAAATAATAAGAGGAATTGATGCTTGGAATTTGTAGGGTGTCATTAAGAAAATTATTGAAGAATTAGCTCTTTTTCAGGATTATAAGATTAGTCATGTTAGGAGAACAGGGAATATGGAAGCAGATACCCTCTCGAAATGGGATTTAATGTTTGTAGAGGTGGATGAATTTATAATTGAGGATTTTAGAGGAGTATCTTTGGAGTAATTTTTGTCCATTGCATTTAATGCAAGGTGGTGTTAGTTAGTAAGTAGAGGAATGTTTTTCAAAATTCTTGAAGGGCATGAAGCATTGGTGAAGATTTTGTTGTCGGCACTAGATGTATGTTCTGCATTAATGGTGATGGTCGGCAATTTGCTATGTAATGAAGTTTTTCCTTGCATTTCCTTTGATGCTTCTTGGTTTGTGGGAGTAAGGAGAATGTTAGGATAGTAGTGTGAAGTAGTCTGGTGGCTAACATACCAGAGAAGAAATGGAGGCCAACTTCACTCTGAAAGCGAGGAGGAAATTGGATCCTTTTGTTGGCAAAGTGATGGTGAAGAGACTGTGTGGCTTGTTCTTGTACAAGGATGTGAAGGTGGCGTAATTTGTGAAAATCATTCTGGGTAATGGCTTCGAATATTTGAAGCACAGATATCAGACTAATATGGATATATACTCTTTGATCATGGCATGGGGATTGGACTTAGGAGAGTCGGTGGAGGTTGTAAGGAAAGTGATGAATGCGTTGGTGCATAGGGATTTCTTAGTGAACATGGAGAGTATCCTGGAATGGGCTATACCAGGACAAGGCTTTAATGTGAGTGAAGGCATGGAAGGTGTGGACCCAAAAATAGCAAAGATAAATTGTATAAAAAAATTGATATCATATCATGCCATTGGCAATTAGGGGGGATTCTTGTCTTACAGCTGACTTAAGGAATTCCATAAGTTGATTGTCAGCATTTACAAGGTATGTGGTTATGTGAAACATTCATTTGTGAGAGACATAGAGATATTATATTTCATTTTAATTTATGACTAAAGGTTCATATGACTAATTTACTATTCTTATATTAGGTGGGTGACCTCCAAGGAGATCCATGAATCTGAAGTGCCTAAACTTTGAAATGCTTTAGTAATATTATGTTGTACTTGGACAATTGAAAACCTATTTTATTCTCCTAGAAAGATTTTTTATTTTCCATTATAATTCTAGACCAAACAACATTTGAAGGGGTGGCCTTTTACACCAATCTTAATTTGTATGAATTTCATGAACCTATTGTCAAGCAGTAAATTCCTTTCGTAGATAGGAAATGTAAAGGCTTCATTTAAGAAAAGATAAGTAGTCTCTTTCTGAGGGTAATCCACATGCAAAAAGTAAAAAGCACAAAAAAATAATTATACAGTAGAAAATCATATTCAATCAGTTTTCGATAAGGAAAAATAGGTTTTGAAGGGGCCCCGAAACCCTTTACAATGACGCCAAGCTGCAAGAGAAATTAAACCACTAAGTCCAGCAGCCCAAAAAACCAAAAATTTGACATAAGATGGAACATTAGCAACCCGTTAGCAAACCTAAAAGCAAAAAAATCAGCAAACCTACTGAACCAAAAAAGGAAGCACCAGCTACAACAAATTATCTAAAACATTAGTCGAGGCCATGTTATCCTTGATGACCTCCTAATGCATACTAATAACATCCTTCAGCTCCTCAACAGCAACAACAGCCCTCTTTTTCATCTTACTCCTCATCTTAAGGCACGGACCCGCCTGCATGTCCTTCTCCAGCACAAGAGTAGAAGCTTCCACTTTCTCCACTAGGTAAGAGCCACTAATCTCTTCAATCCTTTCCTCCATATTACCCAATTCAAGTGGTTTTCCAGTCCAATTCAACAATTTCTCATTCAAAACAAAAAGACCCAATATAGTAGTGTTCTTCAAAGATTTATTGTTGATATTGACCACCGTTTTCAAGTCCTCTGACATCTTTCCCATTTTATCCTCCAGACTTTCCACTTTGTCCCCTAACATTTTATTAACAATAACTTCCAAAGAGGAAATTCTTTCCTCATGAGAAACCCCCAAATGATCAGCATCATCCAGTAGCTTATGAAGCTTAATATGGATTGATTTCACTTTGCCTTTTATTTCCCACTCCTTTCAGTTACCTCTAAGCATAGCAACACAAACATCCTGCCAATTTTTCATCTGAAGATTGAGCTCCTTAACCTGAGAAAATAACCACTTAACCAGGCAAAGCAGGTTTCTTGTCCCATCTTCAGCCATTCTACAAAACATATTCATGTCAATTTCATCCCAGTTAACTAGAGGTTGACCCTTCTGCTCCAAGTCAATAGGGGCATCAGAACAATCCCTATTCTGTTCATCCTCTTCTTTGACTAGAGAATCCTCAACCTCCACAACATCCACCTTTATCCTCTCCTTATCTAGCAGATTCTCCAAATCAGCTAACGCCTCCAGATGTTCCTTCTTCACTTCCTTCTCCATAGCAAAAAAATCCTAAGAATAATTAACCGCATCAATCCCCTACATATCCATGGGGCCAGTCTCATTAGGGTTCACCTCCATCTTAGAGTTACCCATATCAACAGGTCCACTCAAGTGACCACCCAAATTAACTGGCACCTTAAGCCTTTGCACTAGGGAGCTCTCTAGCAAACCATCCTTACCAGGAACAGGGTTCCCCAACGAAGCATTCTGAACACAATCAAAATTTGAAGGATCCACACCACCCACAGGATGACAACCCTTCAAACCCTCATCACCCACAAGATGAAAACCCTTCAAACCCTCTTTTCCAGAAGACAACACGGGCTTCACATTCGAACTAGGGGCAACCACCTCATCACCTATCTCAATTTTCCTTTTGGCCGAAGCTTTAACTTTCTTCATGCCTTTGGTTTTCCCCTTCGAATATTTTCTAACAGAATTAGCCATAGTCTCCTACAACTCCACATCAGTCTCATAGTCCTTATCACATTCTTCTGATTCCTTGTCCCTTTCCTCAGAACCTCCTTCATCAATAGACATATCCTCATATTCTGACTCTTCCTCCTCTAAACTACTAACCCATTCACCTATAGAGTCCCTTGTTTCATACCCATCATTTTTAACTCCCTTCTTACCAAGAGTTTTAGGGGAGGCCGAGATCAACTTTAGCTTGTTATGAGCAAAAATCAAACACATAAGCCCTTGATGGAGAATAGCCTTCTTAGGGTTCTTTTTGTGGTCTTCAATACTCTTCTCCATAAAATGTAATAGGTAAAAAGGAAACGAGGCTGAAACATTATGCCTAAAATAATTTAAGAGCATAAAATGGTGAGTGTAAACCACAGAGAATCTACCTTCAAGGGTGAATTAGTGCATAATGGCCAACAAGAGGTCCCTCCAAAGTGGCTTCAAGGACTTCCTAGCATAACCTCCACTTCCAATTTCCTTAATCTTCTTCCTCTCATCATGTTTAAAGAAATTCACAAAAGCCTTCTTAGCCACTCCCCTGTCTTTGAAAAACTTTATCCCAACAATTGAAAGACCAGTTACCTCTGCAATAAAATCCTCATCAATTCAAAACTCAACGCCCTGGTAACACAAAGACCTCCCATTCCATCATTTCACAAAGAAATTTGTTACATCATGGTCTGGACCTTGAATTCTCTGCATAAATTGAGTAACCCCCCCCCCAATTCCAAGTGCTCCCACACAGTAGCATTTTTCTGAAACTCTTCACAAGAACTTGGCTCAATTTTATAATTGTGTATGTTCTATAATGTAATCAAATGAAAACAAAAAAAACACAATTAACAGAACTTTAAACTAAAGAAATTTGAAATGCAATTAAAATAAGCAGAAAATCTTCAGAAGCGTTCCATCTTTCTCTATCTCCAGAGATTTGTTCGAAGCTACTGCTCTCAGATTGTGTAAGCTCAGCTTCTCCAAATGGTTGTCTGCAGAATGAGTATGCAAAGGAAATTCTATCCTAAATGCTGGTGAAGGTGAAAAATGCTGACGGATATGCACAGGGGGCTGTGAATTATGCACAGGGGCTGTAAATTATGCACAGGGGCTATAAATGGAGTATGCTATGAAATAGAGTGAATATGCCATGATTCTATGCTATACTATGATGCTTGAACACTATGAATGCTAAAGGCTTATGCAAATTGACTATAATTTTCCTACTAAAAGCTTCTATATGAATTCAAAGACCCGGCAGTCTTATTTATAGTTTTTTGCAGGGACAATCCCGACTGGCAAGAATCAACGGTCGTGAAGTTATCTGGTAAAATTGAAAGGTGAGAGATGGAGAGGTTGAGAAGAAGATGGAAGAGGTTGAGAGGTTGGAGAGAAGGATGGATGCTTGTCTTCAACCCACGGGAACAAGCCTGCACAGAAATAAAGGAATTTAATTTTTCTGTTTCGGCAGTTTGTTTCACGGCTGTTAAAGATAATCCCCAAATTAAATAAATAAATAAATTTATTTAATTTCATTTATTGAATTTGATTTTTTTGATTTTTGCACTATGGGAGATTTAATTAAATATTTTGTAATATTTAATTGTAATGTGACTTTAGAAGAATTAATTAAATATTTTAGAAATATTTAATTGCAAATGGATATTAGAAGAATTTAATTAAATATTTTAGAAATATTTAATTGCGAAAGGATTTTAGAAGAATATATTTAAAAGAGAGGAATATTTAATCTTTATTTGAATAAAATATCCAAATCAAGTTTATTGATAATTAATATAAATAAATCATAATGTTTATTTAATTAATTAAGAAACGAATAGGAAAAGATGATTAAATAAACTTATTTATTTAATGAAAGAATGAACAATATAAATAAATTATTTAAATTTATTTATATGCAAATGAAATTCGAAGATTTTAATTAAATATTAAAAATATTTAATTAGTTACCAGACAATGTGATATGACCATTTTTAGGTGTATACATTTTGCCCCTCTTTGAAGTGATGTGTTTTACGACATTACTTCAAAGAATTTTGAAATTTGCCCCAGATGTTAACTGTCGATTATTGATAGGTATATGCCCCCTCGAACGATGAATTGATAAGATTTTGATTTTTGCGAATTTTGCAATTTTTTTGAAATTTTTTTTAGATTTTTGAGTTTTATGATTTTTAAAAATGTCGATTCATCGTTCGAACATAATAATATGAAGAAACTGACCCAGAAAGATGTGAAATGAAAAATTAATGACTAAAATTGCCCCTGTTATGTAAAAATGTGATAAAATGCCTCAATTTTGCCATTATATAGGTTAAAAATGTCATTTTCCATTTTAACCTAGTAAAATTTGCAAATTTTGAGCTCTGGAGTGAGAAAGATGGCACTTCCCATTCACCAGCACCATTTCAAGCGCATCTGATGACATCAGCAGCCAGCACACTATGGACCTCCGATATGCACCTCGTCAAACTCCTACTTTTTGAAAATTTTCCTTTTGTTGCATGTTTTTCAATGTCTTGATTATAGAAAACTGTGTTTTAGCACCCTTAAGAATTTCCATAGCGCTCTTAACAATTTTTATAGAGCATTTAATCCTGTAGCGCATATGATAGATTTTGTAGCGCTCTTAACATTTTTTGTAGCGCCTATGAGGAATTTTGTAGCGCCGATGATGTTTTTTGTAGCGCCCTTGATGATGTAGCGCATATAAAGATTTCTGTAGCGCCCATGATGTTTTCTGTAGCGCCCTTGATTGACTGTTGTTGTGAGTGATAAATTTGTTCCCAAAGTTGTTGGAAAACAAATAAAAACTGATATATTTGCTTTTAAAGTTGTTAAAAACAAACGTGATTATGATTATCTGCCTTCCATAATGATGAAAAACAAATAGTTTTGATTGATATGTCCATTTCTAAAGTTGTTAAAAATAAACATGATGTTGATTATCTGCTTTCCATGAAAATGAAAAACAAATATTTTGATATTTAGATTTGATTAATAAATCGTGATGATTGGATATTGATTTTGCTTTGTCATGATATGTCAACAGGAGAGATTGGGAGTATTGCAGTCATGAGAGACATTTCTGAGTACATGGACATTGATTCCACAGTTGTTACAGTCAGACCGAGATGTGATTGAGGCCTATGGATTAAGGTCATTGCTTGATATGCCTGAGGTTCACCTCAATAGGGCTTTATTGACAACACTCGTTGAGCGGTGGCATAGTGACACCAACACATTTCATTTACCAACCGGAGAGATTACAATGACCCTTGAGGACGTATATCGCATCCTGAGGATCCCAGTGATGGGGGAGATAGTGGTTTTTGATAGCCAAGAGGCTGGAGGCACTGATGCTTTGAGGAGGATTTTTAGAGATGATCACATTGTCGGGTATTTCATCCCATGGGGCGAGATGATAGATACATATCCACCTTTACTGTCTGTACTTGCAGGATTCATTGGAGGTGTGTTATGCCCCGACCATAGGTCAAAGGGGTTCACGATCGGGTGGGGTCGTGTGCTAGAGAGTATGGTGATGCAAGGGACATGGTATGCATGGGGTACATGCATGCTTGCGCACTTGTATGATGAGTTACATCATATTGTTTATGGTAGAGGCCGGATTTTTGCTGTTGGTTGCTCATTATTACAGATATGGGCATGGGAGCACTTTGTTGTTTTATGACCATTGACTCGAGGACAGCAACCAGCTCGTCGATTGTATAGATGGAGATATGCCGACATTATTGCTCACCCGAGACTGGGCAAACTGGATCATTGGCAACATCTTTTGGATGGTCTGGATACAGTATGCTAGCGGCCATATTTAGATTGTGAGGCATGGCCAGAGGATGCGAGGGAGATGCCCTATGTGTGTACATCTAGATTTTTGATTGGGAAGACTCCATGGATCATTGAGAGATATCTTGCTAGATGAGTATGTCGGCAGTTTGGATAGATTCAGGGTATTCCTGTGGGTTCCACCATTTATGCACGGCGACAGCCAGAGCTTGCAGTATGGGGTCCACGGATTTCGTATGAGACAGCAGTGGCAGAGTTCACCAGTTTAGGAGCCAGTATGTCCTAGAGCATCCTACACCACGTATGTTTGATCCTGATGAGCTTATTGCTCCTATTGCTACACAAAGACAACGACATAGAGATTTAGCTTCAGAGGGTGACAATTTAGAGGGCAGTGATGATGATGAGAGTGGAGGAGATGATGATTCAGAGGGAGATGATGGTGGTGATGGTAGGGGTGGTGATAGGGGTGGTAGGAGAGGTGGCAGGAGAGGTGGCAGAGGTGGACCACGGATGAGACACACAGATCCATCTCCTTCAGTAGATCCAGCAGTATCAGGTCAGATATCCTCTCTACAGAGTACAGTACAGAGTTTATAGACTCAGTTAGCACAGGCACAGGCCTTGATTACACAGTTGCAGGGACAGTTGACTTTAGTTACTGTTGAGAGGGATACAGCCAAACAGTGGGGTGAGTAGGCCATTGCTTTGGCAGATAGTCTACAGAGAGTAGCAACTAGCACCCTACCTGGTGACATGATGAGAGAGGTTCCAGAGCCACCCGAGAGGTCAAGTTTTATAGGACCAGATATCATGATGTTGTTCCACCTGAGCGGAGGGAGAGTTATACTCGGTCATGGTCTACTCATAGTCACTCTCGTACTACCAGTAGAGGTGTCACGCAGCCATTACCTCCGGGAGGACCATCAGGGACAGGCGGAGTAGGTCCATCAGGGGCAGGTGGTATTGGTCCCAAACCAGCTCCATCAGAGGATAGCACTACCTAGTGCATTGTAGATGATGTTTTTGTGATACTCTTTTGAGACATTTGTATACACCCTAAGATGGTCTCATTTTTTATGATGTTATATCATGTATAGTTGACATCCTTGTATATTTTGACATTCATTTTTGAGATATATGAAATGCAGCGATGATTTGTGATGAGATTTTTTATATGCATGATGTTTATGATATGATGGTTTCCCTATGTTTATGATTGTTTATGATGTATATATATGCATGATATATGAGATGAGATGAACTCTATTTGATGAATGATTATATGAATATGATGTACAATACAATTTATACATGTTTATGAATATTTATGTTGTATGCTTTATTTTTATGATTTTCTGATGCAAATATGTATGAAATGATGTATGAAATGTTGTTTTTGTGAATGTCAAAATATACTCAGTCATGTATGCGAAAAGATATGAACCATTTGATACTTTGCCAGCTTTTGAGAAATCTATGAATGTAAAATGAAAATTCTAACTTGAATGTAATCTATACTAACCATGCAGGATATCCATACAATATTGCCATTTGGAGAGCTTATTTGTGCTTTTTGTATCATCGTAGAGCATTTGAAATGTTGAAAGTTAATACAAGCATCAAAGGGTATGTTAGCACCAGTGATGACCTGAGTATTGCTTTCATGATTTTTGATATAGCAAGTTAATACAAGCATCTAGGTATAATTGAACCGAGATGACCTGAGTATTGCTTGCATAAACAGACAAGAGTTAACCCGTTTCCCATGCAAATTCCGAAATGTCATCAATGATCTGTAATAGAGCATGTCTCACGACCAATTTGCATAGTACTAATGATTTCCTCACAAACAGCAGACAAATAAAAATCATACTCCTTGCTTTTCTAGTTCAATACATCATCGAATTGCTCCAGAGATATGATATAAAAATCAAACAACCATTCAAATTTTGTTTAAAGTATTTCAAACATTTATTCAGATTAAGATCATCCAAATTGGTTACCATCATTGATATTCTCGTTTCGATAGTTTGTTTTGGATCATGTTGTTTTGATTTCAATTGGCATTGAATAAGCATGTTGTAGTTGATTTGATACGACAATGTTTGTTGTGTTGTGAAAAATAATTTTATGTCTGTTTGTGATGTTCAAATTGTCCCTCTCTTGTTCAGTCTATGTTTCGGTGTTTTTCCCCCAGTGTAAACTTAACTTAAAGAGTATGGATATGTACAAATTTCATCAAACCCTGATGAAACATAAGGATCCCTGTCATATGATATGGATATGAAAGATATGTATAGATGATAGATATGAATGGATGATGCCTAAAGTGAATGCAAGACATAAGATAATAGATGGAGGAGCCTATTTTGATCACAAGTAGCGCCTGTTTGCCAGGTTTTCACCACTTGTTTTTATTGCACTTTTTCAGGATTTTTCTAATGTTTATGATTTTTTTAGGAATTTTTCTGTTTTCTTTTTTTTTAGGACTTTTTATGATCTTGACATAGAATTTCTTCAAATGAATGCTATTGATCGGCTCTTCAAACAGGTCCCCTTCTGACGTGGATAACTGATATGCACCAGAACCATATGCTGCAATGATGACAAATGGACCAAGCCAGTTTGGTTCAAATTTCCCTTTCTTTTCTCTATCTTGCTGATTACGTGGATTTTCTCTCAAAACTAAGTCACCTACTTGAAATGTTCGTGGTTTAACTCTGTGATTGTAGCTACGGGACATAATCTGTTGATAACCCTTTAAATGGTCAGCTGCATGTTGACGTCTTTCATCTAACAATTCTAACTCTTGGAGATGAGATATTCTATAGTCTTCATCATTTATCAATCCCTTGAGTGAGACCCTCAAATGTAAGGTATTTCAACATCTAGTGGTAAGATCACTCTACCCATAGACCAAGGCATATGGTGTAGCCCTTGGTGTGCTTAATGTTGGTCTCCAGATGCCCACAAAGCCGATTTAATTGAACATGCCAATCACAACTGACATCATTTACTATCTTCTTCAAGATCTTCAAGATTGTTTTGTTTGAAGCTTTTGCTTGACCATTACCTTGTGGATAGTAAGGTGTAGAGAACCTGTGTTGGATGTGAAATCTTTCACAAAGTTCATCCACATCCCGATTCTTGAAAGGCCTCCCATTATCAGTAATGATAGAATTAGGAATTCCATATCTACAGATGATATAGTTCAGGATGAATGAAGAGATATGTTTACCGTCATGGTTAATAAAGGAATTAATCCATTTTGTAAAATACTTTGTAGCCGTGATAATGAATTTATGCCCATTTGATGATGAAGGATGAATTTTTCCAACAAGATCAAGTCCCCACTAAGAAAAAGGCCATATCGGAGTGAAAGGTTGCAGCTCCTGTGCAGGTGCATGAATAAGATTCCCATGGATCTGACATTTAGAACATTTCTTGACAAAAGTAAAAGAATATTTCTCCATGGTAGGCCAGTAATATCCCATTCTGACAAGTTTCTTGGCTAAAGTCAAACCACTTGAATGAGTTCCACAAATACCACCATGAACCTCTTGTAAGGCTTTTTCAAATTCGTCACATTCAAGACATCTAAGGAGTGTACCATCAAGACCACATTAGTAAAGGATGTCGGTGATCAAGGTATAACGGGATGATTGGCGTATGAAATTCCATTTTTGGTTGTGGGACAAATCTGGAGGTAAGATGTTATCTTTTAAATAGGTATAAGTCTTGCCATATAAAGGGGAATCAGAACCGGTTAAATGGTATATGACTTGGGTCTCTGGATTATCATAGGTTATTGTTGTAGTGATAAGATTGATTGTCATTGATGTCAAAAGTATGCTTAAGTTTGTATATGCTTTGGAGTATGTTAGTGTATGGAAATTTCTAAGGGTGCAAGTCAACATTGCAATAATATGGAAGGCTAGTAGTCAGTTTATTTCCTATGTATGATGTGGTTGTGGGTACACATGTCTTGATGTGTTTTAAGATGCCTACAATGATAATTTGTCAGTTTGGTGTACCACACTTAGTGACAAGTTGTAGAATTTTTTTCTGAGGCATTCACAATATATACTCTAAGGTAGAGACACAGTATTTTGGTATGCATCCTTCAACAGAGCAAGATTTACTCTTGTGGTTCAAAATTTAAGATCATAGAGATGTGTTCAAGGTGTTATATACAAAGTTTCATATCAACCATCCTTCCGTAGAGAAAGTTACAAGTGACAAAGTACCAGACTATGTTAGGGAAATACATAGTGGTTCAAGAGACTTATTGGAATGCTCTGCATTCCTTCGAACAAGAAGTTTTGGACAAGTGGTTTTGAAGACATACTCAATAATGTCTGAAGTGTGCTATTGAAGTTTCAAGTGATTTGGTGCTTTGCAAGTTCAGTTTTCAAAGTGACAGAATGATACAGTTGGTTTTGGATGCTTAATCTTCATTAGAACAAATGTTTGAATACTTACGCCAACAAAAGGTTGTGAAGATCAGTTATATGATTTTTTTTGGACACTTCACAGGTCTCATAGTATCTAAGGTATGAAGCACATGAAGATCTTTCTTGTTTCCAGTGTTGCACAAATGTTTCAAGTCATTTTGTGAAGTTATATTTTTGTTGAGGTCGACTAAGGTATGTTGATGGTGTACACCACTAATTCAAGTCTAAGTGACGTTTAAGGAGTGATTGAATATATTGTATGGGTCATCTTGACTCATTTGAAAGAAATTCAATTCATTTTTTATCAATTTTGTGTACCACCAATGAATATGAAGGCCGACATGCTACAAGTTTCATATTTTCTTGTTTATGGCTACTTAATTTGTATTTGCAAATGTGTAGATGATATATATAGAAGATCAAAAATGACAAGAGATGTATGGAAGTGTGTGAAGATGTGTAAGTGTATGGGAAAAGTGTGATAAAATCCACCTAAAACCTAATGTGTAGAATTGATGACTGTCAGTAGGTTGAAGTCATAAATTTAGTCATATTTCAATTATTTTCAGTCAAGGAGTTGTAGCTTCCTTGGGAGTGACCCTAAAACTATAATCAGGGAGTTGTAGCTTCCTCAAGTTGTAGCCCTAAATCAAAGTTGCAATAGTTTCTCATTTGTGAGGTTGGATTTGGACAGTAGATCCAAGCAGCATTTTTCATCGTGGTTTTTCCCCTTTGGGGTTTTTCATGTATATCTAGTGTCAACTATGATCTTGCGTGGATGCTTATCTTCTTTCTTGTTTTGATTAGGTAGATGAATTCTTTAATGGTATAACTTAGCTTCAGCAGTTAAAGATCGAGATTGAAATTTGAAATATACTAATTCACCCCCCCCAGTATTTTGGTGTGTTTAATGGAAAGAAGAGGTTGCACTATCCACAATAGACGTAGAATAATAACCACAAGTCATATATGTAAAAATCAGTACAGTTCTAGAGGTTGTGCTCAATAGTTAGTCTACCACAAAAATATAAAAAGTGATTGATTAAGATAGTTAAAGTTCAATATGTTTAGCCAATATTATGCTTATCATGCTCAATCAAAGCATATTGGTGTACGACATCATTTTATGAGAGAAATGGTTGAAGATAAATGGGTACTACATAAAAAAAATTAATATAGAAGATAATATTTTTGATTCATTTCCAAAAGCTATGAGTGCTAATAAAATTTCTTGGCACAAAAAATCAATACGTATGGTTGATATAAATATTTGACACTCCAAAAGTGTGGCCCCTATATAAAGTATTCTTGACAAGTGGGAGAATCTTAGATACATGTATATTTTGCATGTTTTGTACTTAAGTGGGGTAATATCATTTAGTGCCTAGATCAGAAAATTGTCAAAATTTTGCTAATTTTGTATGATTCATGCAATATGTATTTAACTAATTTTAGCGCACACGTGTAAAAAAGTTAGATAAAAGATTTATTATTGTATTTATGATGGTTGGACTTATACAATAACAAAAAATAATAATACTATACTAAATTTCTTTTACTAGAAATATTAAAATACAAATATTGTGTATAATCTACATTTTCTATTATATTATTATTTCAAAACATATATACACTACTTTTATTATATAAATCAAGTTTTTTTTTCTAGATATATTTATTATTACATATACGTTAACCTTCCTTAATAACCTCATAGGAAATATTTAAACTCTCTGTAAGAGATTTTGTTATGTTATACTTTGGATAAAAATATGATGATCCAACATGTTAGCAAGTTTTTGCAAACCTCGACATAAAAAGAAAAGGCAAAAGGACTTTTGTGGAAAAAGTGGAGGCAACCAGACATAATATATAAAAAAATATGAAGATGCAGATGTCTAATAGGTTTCTGCCAACCTATCCTTGAGGGCTCGTAATATTTTTATGATGCCTTTTATCACATATTTGTGGAATAAACCAAAGAGGTCTGAATATGGGACATTTATACAAGACATCCTGACGCATGGTAAAGTACAATAAACTTCTAAAATTGAATCTAAAATAAAACAAAGCAATTTTTGTGAGAAATAAGATAGGATGTGGATATGAATAATGGATATTTAAAATGTTCATATCTCAAGTTTTTGTTCAACTTTTTAGAAAATGTTATTTTGTTTCAGATGAAAAGATGTTTTAATTTTGATCAAAAATCATATTACAAATTTAGTAAAATTTTTAATATTTGTTTGTAAGAAAAATGTGGATGGTAAGATGAGAAGCAATGACAATATCATTTATAAGAATATGTAATATTTTTGGACAACAACCACTTATTCAACAAAATTAAGAATATCTATGTATCTGATAATGATCACTCAACTCAAACATTAAATTGAATTCATAACTAACCTTAGACAAATGAAAGTAAGCACTTACTAATTACTAATAACAAGGATCAAGATAATTGACTCAACAAGCAAACCCTAAACTAAATAGAAGACAAAAAATGAAGGATGATGACATTTTGCCAAAAAGATACACCTTGAAAAAACACGCACAAAAGAAAACCCTAGTTTCCAAGAGCATCCACACAGAATGTATTATTCAATAATAAAAACATTACAATGCATTTATAGAGACTTCATAAATACTTTTGAAAGATCAAGCTCCACCAATGCATCATTATGTGTCCAAGCATAATGGGTAACCATGCAACACCCATCCCAATCATGAAGTATGGATTGATAAGAAACCCTCTCAAAATTTCGAGGATTTTTGGTTCTAATTCTTACATGTATATTCCAAAAAAAAAGGAATGAGATAAACATTCATAATGGACATTTATGAGATATAATACTACTGTTAAAATATATAAGTTGTAAGACCTAAAAATACAACCAATAGAATACAACCATAATGTGACTTTTACAGAAGGTAAGAAAGTTTCAAAATAGAAAATGCAACCAAATGAAACTAGAAGCAACTACAGAGAGTAAGTTGGTAGAAAATAATGTGGAATTGAAGAATGTAGAATTAGAAGATTGTTGAACTAGAAAGTTCAATTTTGAGAAATATCAACTCAAGATAAGAGAATACCATAAAGGTATAGGGATCTTTATTTCCACCCCACATTTATTTTAACATTGTTATCTATTATTGATGAAGATCCCAAGACTATTGAGGATGCTCTTGGATCAAATAAAAAAGCTTTGGAAGAAGTCCACGTAAGAAGAAATGGAGTCCTTAGATAAAATAAAACTCTGGTTTTGTTGGATGTAAATAGTTGTTTAAAAAGAAGGATTTAATGTAGAAAATAAAATGGAGAAGTATAAAAATTTCTTAGTGGCAACTTATGTGTATTTCAAAAAAGAAGGTGGAGTTTTTCTTGCCATTATTTGGGACATAGATAACAAGCTATTAATTGATAATAATAAGAAATCGATCAATTTAGTGAAGTCTCAATTATCATCATTGTTTGACATGAAATATTTTGGTGTTGTAAATTTTACTTTGGGCATGAAAATTAAAAGGGATCATGTAAATAGGAAGTTGTGATTACATCAAAAGAAATATATTGAGATAAATTTGTAGAGATTCAAGATTTGTAGGATAGGGGAGAGGGGCCAATAGTCGTGCAGGGTCCAATAGTAGTGAAATCAATTGTGATTATAATACCCAATAGTTGTGATTTGACTACCCATAATTAAATAAAATGTATTCCTTTGATCTAAAAAGCAACCAATCATGTGATGCCACATTCGCGCTCAACTACCCATGATGTAATGCACAAGTATTTGTCTCACTATTTTTTGGGGCCTTTTTGGACACTTTGACAAAAAAACATGCTGATGTGGCATCATATTTGATGATGTGGTCCTAAAACCTTAGTTATAAGCAGGCGACTTGCCAAGTAAGCTGCTGTAAAAAATTGGGAGTGATTTGAAATTTCCACGTAGGATAATTAGAAGCGCAAAGTTAGGGTGTACAACTACTAGGTCCTCTCCCCTAATAAAATTGTGAGAAATTTGTTTCCTATTAATAAATAAATATCTATTCCAAACAGTGTCCTAAAATAGAAAATATCTGCATTTGAAATCAGAATTATCAGTAAATATATGCCCAAAACAGGTAAGAAACATAGTACTTTCATAAAAAGAATTTCTAAATATTTATGTGACATTTCAAATTATGAAATCAGCTATCAAGAAAGAGGTGATGGAAATAAAACTTTGAATCTATAAGGTTTTGTGAATTTTGATTGGACTAGCATTTTAATCTTTTTGGAATAGTAAGCTAGATGAGTAAGAGGTAAGAAGAGTTTGTACTATCTACAATAGAAGTATAATACATAACAACTCTTATATATGTAAAAAGTACTGTGGTTATAAAGACTGTGCTATCACAAAATGATTACAAAAGAATGAGAAATAAGTAGCATACTTTAGATGTTAGAAATTAGAAATGATCTCAATATAATGGATAACATTATACTTTGAACTCTGTGATGAATTAGAAATCATTTGAAAAAATATTATATATTTGATTTGATCTTTTCCAGAATATTGTTTATTTTCTGGGCTCCATTTGGAGGCTTTTCACTTTATTGTTTAAATGATGGGATGCCCAATTTAATTTAACTTGGAATGGCATTTAAGAGTCTCAAATTATTTCAAGTAATTGAATTTCAATTCCCCACAGCTAAATAGACGTCAATTTTCACAAATGCAATCCCAGTTAGTGACAGGCAAATGGACGTCAAAAATAGCATCTTCAATCTCCGTCTGTGGCAGTCAAATGACCGTCAAATTCATTTCCCAAATTTGGATTTGTGACTTTAGGAAAACCGTCAAATTTATCTAGCTAAATAGAATTCGTGACAGCCAAATGCCCGTCAAAAGTAACATAATTAAATTGGAAATGACAGCCAGATGGCTGTCATACATCCCATAAATTTGGATGCGTTAAAGTATGGCTATCAAAATCTAAATCATCAGTGTAAATCATCGATAACCAAATAACTGTAAAATTTAACACATACAATTTAACAATCACTGACTGTCAAATTTAACAATCAGCTTTGTGTTCGTGAAGTCCAAATGCGTGTAACAACTCGACATTACTAAACTAAGTTCTTGACAGCCAAAACACCGTCAAACTTAAGGTGGGAAATTTTATAAATGATTGGCAAAAATATAATGGAAATTCTGGGTTTCTGACAGCCAATTGGTTGTCAAAATTGACATTAACTATTATGTAAGTTTCTGATAGCCAAATGGGTGTCAAATTTAAATAAAGATAATAGAATTTATACAGCCAGAGGGCTGTCAAAATTTACCAGCATATTTTGGCTTCTGATAGTTGAATTCCCATCAAAATTAACATTGTCAATTTATGTTTCTGAAAGTCGAATAGCAGACAAATTTAGCATCTAGAAATTAGACTCATGACAGCCAATTACCATCAAATTTAGATTTCAAGAGATTTGATTTCCTATTAAGAGAGCAAATTCACGTAAAATTTATCATCCTCTACGTTCGCCTTATGTTGGGTTGAGGGAAAGAAAAACGTTGTAAAAAAACGTAGGTCGTGGGTGAAAAAAATGGACAGGTTTTTTTTTATAAATTTATTGAGCAAAACATGTATATGTTTTGCTTTCATAAAAATGTGCACATATTTTGTTTTCATAAAGCGCGTTTTGCTTTCATAAAAATATGTGCGCATTTTTTGTTCAAATAACACAGCTTGTTTTGCTCGTTATTGGACATCTGGCCACTTTTTGTGCCCCATCTTGGTGCACATGCACACCACTTGAAAAGAAAAAATTGTAACAATAAAAATATGTCCACAAAATCTCAAGACAGAAAAAAATACAAACAAGTATTCAAAATCCACCATAAAAAAAATTAAAACAGACATGTCTTGACAGGGACACACCTATAACAAATGATTTTTTTGAGGAAATAAAATAGATGGGATAAAAATATTCGCTTACAAATCTTTATATCTGCTAAATTTTTAATTTTTAAAAATATATAAAAAGCGCCAAGTGTTGTACTTTGAAACCAAGATCACAAACCACCTCTTTGGGAATCTTCTAGATATCTACCTTGAAAGAATTAATATATGATCTCTTACCATACATCCGCAAGTCAAAAGTATTAAAATATGCTAATTGTTTTATGCTAGACATTACATTACCAGCATCATAGAAATTCTTAGCTTGCATTAAGTTTCATCCACTAATCTTTAAGTTTTGATTTGGGTTGAAAATAAGAATTGGATCTACATATTTGTGGGAAATGTAGCTGGATATGGATATAAGTTATGGATTTGTAAAATATCCACATGCATTATCTTGATCTGCACAAGAAGCCCACACAATCTAAGAAATTGACTTTTGACTCCTAACCAATATTTTCAATCTTTTAGAAAATGTTTTTTTTCAATCTTTTAGAAAATGTTTTTTTTGGCCGAGAATTATCAAATGAAAGGATGTTTTAGTTTTGATAAAAAATCATGTTACAAATCAAGTAAAACTTTTAATATTTATTTAAAGAAAATTATGAATAACAATATGAGAAGCATTCACAAGAACACTTATGGGGAATATGTAAGATTTCAAGATGAGAACCACTTATTCAGCAAGCTTAGGAAAATCTAGGTACCTAATAATGACCATTCAACTCAAATATTAAATTGACTTGATAACTAACCTCATACAAACCAAAGTAAGCACTTATTGATAACAAGGAGCGAGATAATTGATTCAATAGGAAAACCCTAAAGTAAATAAAAAATATAAATCGAAGGGGGTTCACATTTTCCCAAAAATATATTCCTTGGAAAAACACTCACAAGGGAAAAGCCTAGTCTCCTAAACCATCCATACTAAATGTATTATTCAACAATAAAAATATTACAATACATTAATAGACTCTCTATGAATACTTCTAAAGCATCAAGCTCCTCCAATACATCATCCATGTGTCCAAGCATGATGGGTAACCATGCAACCATCCATCCCAAGCCATGCTTCACATATGCACTTTACAAGAGAGCTCAATACAATTAATAGCCAACCTCAACCACTAAACATGTGCTTGCTTTTATAGAATTAAGGTCACACAAAAGCACTAATTGGTAAATTAGCTAAACCATATGTCTCAAAACCATGAGAACACAAACCCTTGAAACTTAAAATTAAATATTTTTCACAAATATCAAATATGTGTCCTATTTCTCCCACATATAAAATATCTAACTGATGTCCCATAAATATTTATAAGTGGTCCCAAATAAATATGTAATGTGGCTAAACACATCTCATAAAATGCACCACAAATAAATATTTGTTTTCATAATTAAAAAATATTTTTTGTGCAAGGCACATACAACACCCTTTTTCTAACATGGATTCCCAATCAATATACATTAGTAAGAAAACATAACATAAGTAAATTATCACTTACCACAAATTGATGGCCCTCCTCAATCATCCTTAACTTATTTTCATCCACTTGAGGGGCAAGTGCACAAAATGGAGCTTTTGCCTCTTCCTATGGCAAGCATGAAAGAAATAAATTAGACTAAACATTAATATCATTTATTTGTACTAAATAATGTTAGATAAAAAAATAAATTCAAAACATTTAGATTAGTATCTCATACCTATGTAAGAGGGATAGAAGACAAAACTACTATAGAAATTCATATTTGTAACATTGATTCACAAACATTAGGAGTCTATGTTGATGTCGTCAACTAAAAATAGGAATAATTATCTAACCAAAATCTACATAATAATATGCAGAAATAATGATTATAAATAGTAAAGCTTACCTCAATGAAAGTTGAGAATTCACTACTACCACCAACATATTCTTATGTCAAAGATCAAACATCTACTTTTTCATCATCAAATTGTCATTTTAATATTAGCATTAATATATTTCAAAAAACGTATTATTTATTTATTATTTTATTACAAATTATATACTTGATGACTTGACACACTTACATAAATATGTGATAAAGTGTTGATAAATATAAGATATGTACTTTGACTCTGTATTTTTATAATACATACATAAACGCTTACATTAATTATTATTCATAATGGATTAATGTAGTTAATTATAAATTTCAATGAGAAATATAATAAATTGCACAACATTATTAAAAATCATATGTTGGTCAATACCAAAGGTCATATCTAGTAATTCATTGGTCAAGACCATGCTATCTAATATAGAGGGATAATGTCACCCACCCTATGTGGCATACACACCATGGTGTAGAGCGTCATCTTTGATGTGTGTACCAACATCATGACCGTGTACATCATTTTTTGTATACCTCGTCATCACAAATGTGTTGTGATAGCTAACACCTTGAAGGATCATCCTCATCACCCTCAAAAAGAGATCTATTATGCTAAGGAAAGGCTTTTGTTAGTGAATTAATGGAATGTAGGGTCTACACCTTGACACTCTCCTTCAACACAAAAGGGACTACGACATGATAAATAAATGGGTGAGTGAGAGGTCTCATTGGCTGGCCCTATGCATGATGTGCCCCCTATATATCCTACATAGATCCTTTGCCTCTACCCTAAAAATTATGCATATCAAATGAATTTAGAATTTCGTTAAGGATAAACTTGCAATATAGTTTATGTAAGAAATATTGTTGGGACTTCATTATTGTCAAAAAGAATCCACCACCTATCCTAAAATTTAATTTGTATTCATTGGGTTGGCACCAATGAATTAGGAATTGTTTACATCTTATACACATAGATTGGTTAGTTCTCATGTCTATAAATAATGCAATAAATCATTTTCCATAATTTTTGTCTTTCATTTGTTTATAAGAGAGTCCTACCACAATATTGGTGAGAATTTTATCTATAATTATCCCATCAATGTAATTTCCTATTGACTAAATCCATGTGAGATATTATAGAATCAAATGGTATGACAAGACCTTATTGATATGTTTATCACATTTTGATTTTTAGCGTTTCTTTGATATTTGAAGCTCTATTTTATTATGTTTGATTTTCCATAAAGTGTTGTCTTGGGTTGTAGGAGGGTGCTTTAGAATTGATGGAGGAGTTTAAGAGGGGCTATTCTACTCATGCTAGATTACCATATATTTTCATCATGCATTTTACTAGGTGGATGAGGTTTTGGAGGTGATAAAGGGTTTTAATTTGTTGAAAATTAAAAATTAATGAATCAACACAAATATAAATTCAAATTATTTATTTTAACTCAAATTATTAAAATTTTGAATGAACTAAGTACTTCTTGCATGTCATTGGAGCACGATTCCTCTAATAAAATTACTTCAAATCTCCTAAAATGTACTTGCAAAATAGCTCAGTTGTATTTTTGAGAAAATGGGTAGAAATGAGTTGCAATTGGTTTTTTTTATTTTATGTGGGTTATAACACAATTGCAACTAGGCTTGGTAGTGACCAATCCTTGGGCTTAGCACTACCAAGCCATAATATAGCATCCGTATAATGTGAGTGCATTATGATTTTTATGATGCAAGCATATTATTGATTATCTTGACTCAAAATATTTATTGGGTTTCTTTTGTCTCTCTTATTTGTGTACATACCTACAATGTGTAAATTTTATTTCAATGTGCCTCTTAATATCTATACATTTGAAGGGATTGGGTAAGATATTCATTATTGTATTTGTGTATAATTAAGTTCTATGTAATAGCGAAGAAGTTTAATATGTTGGTTTTTATCTAAAAGGATTTTCCTAGGTGAAAATATTGCATATTGTCTTTGCTTTTTATTTTGTTATTATTTTGTATTGTATATGTGCTACTTCTATTGTATAATTTTATTGGGATTTTTTTCTCTACATGTGATACTAAAGCTTGGTTTGAGATTTTTTTGAAGGGTTATGGTTTATTTTTCCTATGATAAACTTTATCTTGAGTGGGAGCTATGCATGTGAGAATTTATGTGTGAATCAAAATGATGAAAAGAACAATATTAGAACAAAAATTTATTATAAATCATTTTGATTTATAGAATATGCAAATCTAAGACTTACTACTTCGTAGAGATCAATGGGTTGTATTTCAAGTATGAAGGATGGAGATTGGTGATTATTGATAGGAAGGTAAGGAATTAAATAATATTATGTCTATCTCATTTAGTTTTGATGAATGTGTCAATGGAAGCCACAAAAATGGGTTATGGGGGATGTTGGGGACCTTGTATTCAGGAAAGTCTCTAGGAAAAAAAAAAGGAAGTATTCACTAAGAATGAATATGGTGACTCTATGGATGAGCATTTAAACACCTTCAACATTGTGGTAATTCATCTACTTTCCATTAAAAATAAAATGGATGGTAAAGAAAAGTTTATCAAATAACTTTCTTCTTTACTTGAATCTTAGGATAATCTAGTTATGGAAATTACTATTATATCTTCAAAACCAAAAATTGAGGATGTAATAGCAACCTTGTTATCAAAAGAAATGAGACAAAAATATATAGATGATTATTAATCAAAGATACCTTAGTTGTAAGAGGTTGTTTCTAAAAAAAAATAAAAAATCAGGGGACAAGAAATAAGGGGACAAGAGATTGAAATCTAGAGGTAAATATAGTAGTCTAGATAAAATTCAAAAGAAATTCTTATTTATTGTGATAAAATATTGCATTATAAGAGGAACTGTATATCTAAAAATATTGAAAAAGTAAATTCATCTATTCATTCCCCTTCTATAGAATCAAATTCCTCCACACAAGACATGTGAATTTATTCTTGGTTGCTTCATGATCATATGAATGCCATGATGTATAGCTTACTAACTCGAGTGCTTTTTTCCATATGACTCCCCATAAGGAGTAGTTCAATGATCATTAAAAAATAATGTAAGTTAAATATTTCTAAGAGACAATTTGATATATAAGATTAGAGGTCAAGGAAGATTTAAGTTGAGACTCAAAGATTGTAGAATTAAAATCTAGCCTAGTGTTCTACACATTTTTGGTTTGGCTAGAAATTTTATTTTGGTAAGTAAAATAAATGATGTAGGTGTGCACATAGTATTTACGAAGAAAATGTGCAAAATAGTTATTGGTGATATGTTGTTGGCAAAAGTCAAGTTTATTTAAAAATGTTGTTTAAACATAAGGCAAGTATTGTAAATGGTGGGTGTTATACTAATATTGTTCTTGAGGTAAATAATAATGTAAATCAAGCTCCTATAATTCTTGTAGAGAAGTTAAAAATATTGTTTAAATTTAAGGAAACTGTTGTAAATGGTGGGTGTTATACTGATATTGTTCTTGAGGTAAATAATATTGTAAATCAAGATCCTATAATTCTTGCAAAGAAGACAATGTTTTGTCATCAAAAAATGGGAGGTATTGGAGAAAAAGGTCTTTAAGGTTTAAAAACCAAATGTATGGATGAAGGAATCTTCAATTGCATCTTATATTTTGATTTTTGTGGGTAATATGTATGTGTTAAGAAAACTCGTGTGAAGTTTCACAATATGATACATGATTGGAAGGAATTTGACATTTAGTGCATAGTTATGTGTTTGGACTTACGAAGGTCGCATCACTCAAAAAATCTATTTACTATTTTACTTTTATAGATGGCATCTCACTTGAAAGACTTGGGTATATTTTATTTAGAATAATTTGATGTTTTCAATAAATTTAAAGAGTTTAAGACTCTAGTAGAAAATTAGATAAATAAAATAAAATAAAGATTTTGAGAATTGTTAATGGAGGAGAGTATTTATTAAATACATTCAAGCGGTTCTACAAGTGGTGTCAAATAAAAAGGAATATGACCACTCTCTCTACACCACAATAGAACATGGATTTGTAGAAAGAATGAATAGAACACTAAAGGATAAGGTGCAAAACACACTCAATAGTGTAATTTTGAATAGGAAATCCTAGATAGAAGAAATACAAATATTTGTCATCTTATCAATTACCCACTTCAATGTTGTTGGATAGAACTCTGCATGAAGCATGGATTGATAAGAAGCCCTCTCTCAAACATTTGAGGGTTTTTTGTTAAAATGCTTATATGTATTTATTAAATAGATTAAAGTTGTTCTACAAGTAGTGTGGAATAAAAAGGAACATGACCACTCTTTATACACCAAAATAGAATAAATTTAAAGAAAGAATTAATAGAATACTAATGGATTAGGTGCAAAACATGCTCAATGGTGCAATTTTGAATAGGAAATCCTAGGAAAAAGCAATAAAACTTCTTGCCATCTCATCAATAGATCACCTACCTCAATTTTATTGGATAAAATTCCACATGAAGCATGGATTGATAAGAAACCCTCTCTCAAACATTTGATGGTTTTTGGCTCTAATACTTTATGTATATTCCCAAATAAAATGGATTGAACTAGATACTCATAATGTATATTGATGGGATATATATTACTAATGTTAAAATATATGTTATGAGACCAAAAAATAAAACAAATAGAATACAACCATAATATAAATTTAGAGAAGGTAAGAGGGTTTCAAAATAAAAAATACAAGAAAACGAAGAACCCAAAATGAATAAATAAATTGTCTAACTAGAAGAAACCAAACAAGACGAATTAGAGAGTAAGTTGGTAGAAGAGAATGTAGAATTAGAGGATATTGAACTAGAAAGTCCAATTTTGAGAAAGATCAAATCAAGTGAAAAGAATACCATAAAGGTATAGGGATCTTGATTTCCTCCCTGCATTGATTTTATCATCTTTGTGTAGTATTGATGAAGATCCCAAGAATATTAAGGAGGCTCTTGGATAAAATAAACTAGACACTTGGAAGGAGTCAAATAAGGAAGAAATGGAGTCCTTTAACTTTAGATAAAATCAAACTTAAGACTTGGTTAAACTACTTCTTGGAAGAAAACTTGTTGGATGTTGCAATGTAGGAAATTGTATATCCTTTACAATTTCACACTTTGTTTGGGTCCCTTACTTTAATGGACTTAATTAAGCTTCTAATTTTCCAAATTATGTATTCCAAAGCCTTATTTATCCCATTTTTTGAAAGGGAAATCAACATTTAATTAATGCAATTAATATTTTAATCACCTTGGATCATGAGTGTCTTGGACTTTTAAGCCAAGACCCATTTTCCAAAGGGAAAATGGGTCCCCTTTAAGTCCTAGGACCCATTTTTAAATATGTTTTTGGTGGTATTTTATTGATTCAAATTCAATATTCAATTGTCGGCTTTTGGAATCTAATTTTGAGAAATTAGATAAACACCTATAAATATAGTCTTTCTATCAATTCAAATCTAACACTTAATAAACAACTTTTGGAGAAGAAAATATTATTTTCAAGAGCATGCAAGAGTAGATTTATCAGTCATGTGTCGCAACATTCAAGATCCTATCATCATGTTCAAGCTTATGTGTGTTCATGTCATCTTGTGAATGCTAATATGCATTGTTGACCCTAAAGCATCCAAGCATTTTCAAGTTTCCAAATCCATCAAGCAAAGCAAGATCAAGTTCCTTGGAGTGATGTGTTTGTATTAAATCCTCTAAGGGAAGATATTGAAGGTTTGGTGAGTTGTAGCAAGCAAGTGTTCATTCATCATTTTCTTCTCCATTATCATTATCTTTCTATCAAGGTTTAATTACCAAACATGGGGTTTGACTAAGGCAAGCCCCCATTCAAACAAAACAATTTTTCCCTCTCTTTATGTATGTGCAAATTTGCAATTGAAGAAGAGTTGAAGAGATCTCAAAGGAACAATTTTACATTCTTGCATTTGTTGCATTCATTGTTGTCAAGCCACGGAAACTCATATTCAGAATTTATTTTTGACTTTCCGACAGTGGAACTTGTGCAAAACAGAAGCTTTAATATCTTGCCTTAGAGGACTGCAAAAAGAATTTTCAGAAGCCCTAACTAGGACCCATTCACCCTATGGTGAACCTGTCCTTTAGCAAATCTCAAAACCTACTTCTAGTGACCAGTACGTGTGTCCTTACCCTTCTCAGATCTTCCTACAAAATGTGGTTTTTGTTTTTGTACTTTTAGGAATTTGCATTTCATGTTTTAGGTCTTATAGTGCATTTAGTTTAACCATTGCATATCATTTCCATTAGTTTTTAGATCTTTCCTATTGTCTTAAGGACTAAGATCCAGGTCTAATTGACTCGCCATTGAGGTTGAAAGTCACTCTTTACACCTTGTGATCTCTTTCCTAATGAAATGCCTTAGGGAAAGGTACAAATAGAGAATACCCCCTTTATTCATTTAAGGATCCTCCTCCCCCTTTTCCTCACATTTTAGATATAATATTTGTTTAAAAAGGATAATGTAGAAAGGAAAATGGAGAAATATAAAAACTTCTTAGCGGCAACCTATGTGTTTCAAAAAAGAAACCAAAAATTTTCTTACCATTATTTTGCACATAGACAACATGTTATTAATTGATAATAACAATAAATTGATCACTTTAGTTAAGTCTAAATTATTAGCATAGTTTGGCATGAAATATTTTGGTGCTATAAAGTTTAATTTGGACATGAAAATTAAAATAAATCATGTAAGTAGGAAACTATGATTACATCAAATGAAATACGTTGAGATAATTTTAAAAAGATTTAGGATGTAGGACAATTAAATTAAGACTACTCGATTTCCTATTAATATATATTGAACAATGTCCTAAAATAGAAGATATATGCATGCACACTATAGAAATTGTGAGTAAATATATAACCAAAATTAGGGGAAAAACATAGGACTATCATAAAAAGAACTAAAAATTTGTGACACTTTAAATTATGCAATTTGCTACCAAGGAAGAGGTGGTGAAAGTATAAGTTTGAATCTACAAAGTTTTGGGATTTTGATTGGATTGGAGATCTTAATCTTTTTGGAGTAGTAAGTTGGATGAGTAAGAGGCAAGAAGTGGTTGTACTATCTATAGTAGTCTAAGTAAAATACATAACAACAACTCGTACATGTAAAAATGTAGCATGGTTATACTAGTAGTGCTCAATACTTGGTGTATCACAAAATATGATAAGTGATTGATTGACATTATGATAATCATTTTGAAGTTCAATATGTTTGGCCAAGAATCATGCTTATCATGCTTGGTCAAAGAATATTGGTGTACAATATCATTTTATGAGAGAAATGGTTGAAGACAAATGGGTACTTCTGAAAAAGGTTGATATAGAAGATAATATTCTTGACTTGTTGACAAAATTTGAGTGCTAATAAAGTTTCTTGGTACAAAAAATTAATGGGCATGGTTGGTATCAATAGTTGACTCTCCAAAAGTGTGGCCCCTAGGTAAGTATTCAACAAGTGCCAAAATGTTAGATACATGTATACTTTGCATGTTTTGCATTTGAGTGGGTATAATCATTTAATGCTTAGATTAAAAAATTGTGTAGATATTTATTTTATACTTTTCATATTTTGTACTATCATTTAATGCCTAGATTAGAAAATTATAAAACCGCTTTCAATATGCATATTAACATCCACACATAGAAGTGGATCTAGAAATGGATTAAAGGAAATTCTATCATGACACTAATCCTACAAAAATAAAAAAATTCATTAGATTATATGAATATCAATATTCAATCAGTTGTAATAATTTGTCATATTCAAAAAATTGATATAGAATCAAGACATGACATCAAAACCTTCAAAACAAGATATGACATGAATTTCCCAAAAAATGAGAAATTTTTAGAGAAATGTAATAAGATAGGATAGAAATATTTGCTTACAAGTCTCCATATCTGCTATGTTTCCATAATTTAGAAAAATCACATTGAAGGTGACAAATTTTGCACTCTAAGACTAGGATCATGAATAACCTCTCTACAACTTTTCCACTTCGAATGTTATGAAAATCTTTAAGATATCTACCCTAAAAATTAATATATGATCCTTTACCATAAATCCACAAATCAACTGGAAATTACTTTACTAACAGTGTAGAAATTATTTAAATGAAGTTTCATCCAAATATGAACAAACCTATCCTTGAGGGCTCGTAATATTTTTATGATGCCTTTATCACATATTTGCGGAATAAACCAAGAGGTCTGAATATGGGACATTTATACAAGACATCCTGACGCAAGGTTAAGTACAATAGACTTTTAAAATTGAATCTAAAATAAAACAAAGTGATTTTTGTGGGAAATAAGATTCGATATGGATATAAAATGTTCATATTTCAAATTTTGTTTAAGTTTTAGAAAATGTTATTTTGTTTCAGAAAAGACATTTTAGTTCTGATCAAAAATCATGTTATAAATTTAATAAAACTTTCAATATTTGTTTGTAAGAAAAATGTAGATAATAAGATGAGAAGCAATGACAAAATCATTTATAGGAATATGTAATATTTTAGGATTAGAACCACATATTCAACAATCTTAAGAAAATCTAAGTAGAGCACTCAACTCAAACATCAAATTGTTGATAACTAATCTTAGAAAAACGAAAGTAAGCACTTATTGATAACAAGGATCAAGATAAATGACTGAACAAGCGAACCCTAAACTAAATAGAAGACAAAAAATGAAGTGTCCACATTTTGTCAAAAAGATATACCTTCAAAAAACACTCATGAGAGAAAACCCTGGTCTCCAAGAGCATCCACACTAAATGTACTATTCAATAATAAAAATAGTACAATGCACTTATAGACTCGAGCCATGAATACTTTTGAAACATCAAGCTCCACCAATACATCATTCATGTGTCTAAGCATAATGGGTAACCATGCAACCACTCATCCCAAGCATGAAGTATGGATTGATAAGAAACCCTCTCTCAAAAAATTGAGGATTTTTTGTTCTAATTTTTATATGTATATTCGTCACCCGCCCCCCCCAAAAAAGAAAAGAAAAAAGGAATGAGATACACTCATAATGCATATATATGGGACATAGTACTAGTGTTAAATATATAAGTTGTAAGACCTAAAAATACAACAATAATGTAACTTTTTGAGAAGGTAAGAGGGTTTCAAAATAGAAAATACAACCAAGTGAAGAACCTAAAAGAAAACTCTATATCTTAACAAGAAGATTCTATACAATGTAACTCGTCGCATGGTAATCCCCACTGGTGAAAGAAAAATACATCGTAAATTTTGAATGTCAACCAAACTACAAATAAACACCTGAGATTTTAAGGACAGATTTCTTAGGCCTCGATTAGTCCCTCTAAAGATTCACATGCATCACAGCACAATCTCTATCAAAAATAAACATACCTGTATATAATGGTACTTTGAGGCTACCTACAGGCTTTCAAATTGCACTCTAAGTCTCTGATTCTGATGCGCCAGAGTCATACGTAAAATGATTTCTCCCACCTGGGCTCCACCAAACCCTCTCCTAAATTTCCAGTAGAGCTAAATTTTTCCCATTCCCCAGTTTAAATCACCCCAAAATACCAGGCAAAGGAAAACCGTAATCTCCTTGCATTGTCAATTTTTAGAAAAAAAACCCATTGCATGCAAGAAACCCCTGAATTTTGTGCTCAAGATAAGTGGGGCTCTATCAGTTGTTAAAAAAACACCCAATGCATGCTCTTCTTCCCCTCCTTTCATGCAAGCGGTTTCCAAATGCAATAACTTAAATTAGCTTTTTGCATTTTTATTTTTATTTTATTTACTATTTATAAATTGTATTATTATTTATGTATTTATTTTATTAATTTATTTTACTATATATTTTACATCTATATTTAGTTATATATCATATATACATATATATATATATATATACCTTTTTGATGTAATAGTTTATTTTAATGCTTTCAATCATCAAAACCTTTTTATACAAATAAATTTAAATTAAACAATCTTACACATAAAATCAAATGACCCAAATAAAATTCATCAATCACAAGGAAAGGCCAGTCATGGAGGGGCACTACATCCTCCCCCCCTAAGATTTGACTTACTCCAGGAAGTTGATCTCAAGCATTTGCACAATAATACAAAAAACTAACAACAATATCCACAATCATACAACATTAAAGGAGCAAGGAAATTAAACAATATTGAAAGAAGAGAACTGATACGAAAAATAGAGGTAGGGTTGCAACACACCACAAGGACATGGTGGACAAACTAAATCAAGGAAACTTTCTTGTCAGCTCCTATGTTCAACGTCAAACCCATTGGGTGTATATGATGCTCGCCCTATCCTAACAATGCAGGTGGAATCGAGGCTTAGTACCTGCAATCCTACATATAAACAAAAGTGGTGCACAATATATATATATATATATATATATATATATCACGAACACATTGTGAGAGGAACTCCTAGCGTAGTAGGGCACTTGCGAGCAAGTGATACCACACTATCCCTCCAACCAAACCACACATATTAGTCAAAACAATTCTAGTAACTCATAAACAATTTGCTTCTTCTTAGTTAGGCAATATTCACATAAAGATGCTAACCATAAATCTAATTCATGTACTATATCAAAATGAATTACTACTTGACATTATAAGTATCTATACCTACAAATTACAATTATGTTACCTTCATCACTACGTTTCTGAATCCAACTTCCTGTAAATCAAAAGCTACAATAGAACATCGCACATTAGTACCAATAATTCAAGCTGCATCTTAACCTCAAGATACTATATTTTACTAAAAATCATAGCATAACTATCTCCAAATCCTAACATCTTCATTAAAACTCATCACTTTCACACAAAGAACTCCACTCCAACCATTATTCAACACCAAAATGCACAACAATTTCAGCAAAAGGAAAAATTTTACACCTTCACCGATTCAAGAAACATAATTCATCACTCAAAAAACACAAATTTGAAATTTTCAAGCACACTCAACATATTCACACACATAACTCATATCACTGAAAACCACATTACACAATGACACAAGGGTCCATAGAGCATCCCTGACAGGGAGGATATCAGTGCATTGCACACTACACCGAGGGTCCTATCCTTTCCCATCAGTTTCCTGCACCCTCGACCTGACACCGGTTAACATAAGAAACTCAAGTTAACAACAAACACAACAGAAAAGTGAAACTCAAGACTCAAGTAACTAAACGCAAGGTTACATAGTGAGCACACATAGTGCCCAGTGTATGAAACTCCGGTTCGATAATTAAGGATAACGTACTAAGCAGCGGTAGCAACCCCATCATGGAAAAGCAAATACATCAGGTAAATTTTGAATGTCAACTAAATCAGAACAAACATAGAGAGTTTAAGGATAGATTTCTCTTTAGGCTCGATTGGGTCTTCTAAAGATTCACATGCATCACAAAGACAAATCTCTATCAAAATAAACATACCAGATATAATGGTACGCCTTGAGGCTGCGGTTGTGCTTTCAAATTCAACTCTCTAAGCCCGGATTTCCTCCTTGATGCAGCAAGAGTCATACAGAAAAAATGATTTCTCCACCAGTCTCCACCAAGCAAACCCTCTCCCAAATTTGCAGAGTTAAATTTTTCCCATTCCCCCAGTTGAAATCACCCAAGAATCCAAGGCAAAGGAAAAACTGTAATCTCCTTCCATTGTCCTTTTTTTTTGAAAAACCCCCCTTTGCATGCAAGAAACTCCCCCAATTTTGTGCTCAAGATAAGTGGGGCTTTATCAGTTGTAAAAAAAAACCCAATGCATGCTCTTCTTCCCCTCTTTTCATGCAAGCGGTTTCCAAATGCAATAACTTAAATTTAGCTTTTTGCATTTTTATTTTTATTTTATTTTATTTACTATTTATAAATTGTATTATTATTTATGTATTTATTTTATTAATTTATTTTACTATATATTTTACATCTATATTTAGTTATATATCATATATACATATATATATATATACCTTTGATGTAATAGTTTACTTTAATGCTTTCAATCATCAGTAAAACCTTTTATACAAATAAATTTAAATTAAAACAATCTTTACACATAAAATCAAATCCATCTAAATGATATTCACCACCAAGGAAAGGCTAATCAATGGAGGGGCACCTCAAGCACATGAGTTATATGCTGGTACCTAAGAGAATGTGGAAATTGATGTTGGAAGATGATGGTTCCATGAGCATGATATGTACATTTTGCATGATCTAGTGTTTTCATTGATGTCAACATTATTGTGGATCATTCTAGCATTATTTGGAAGTGTTTTTAAAGACATTTGTATAGGATAAGTTGGTCTGGAAAGTATAGCTACTTAAAAATTTGTCTAAGTATCAACAACTGGCCAAGCATAATGGTTCAAGGCCAGTTTTAATAATCAGATCATCACAAATAGAGATATCACTATGTGATTCTAATAGTAATTTGGTGACCATTAGATGCATCTAAATCCAATATTTTTTATTGTTTGGTGAAGTATCCTAGAAGATATGAATGATAGAGTGTAGTTTTGTATATTGTAGTTTTTTCCTATACAGAGTGTCGATGTGGAAGATTTTGCATTCCTTCACGGATAAACATTTTGAGTTGCAATGTTGGAAGACATGTTTCTAGATGTCAGCTGTATAGGAGTTCCATATGGATTTCACTTTGAGTTCCAATGATGGCGCTCTGGGTAAAATCATCACCAGATGAAGGTTTTTAAAGCCTAGGGTCTTATTTGGGGCTGACCTAACATGTTTGAAGGATTAATATGTGTTTCAATCTTATTTAGGACCTATATTGGGTCCATCTCAACCTATCTTGAGGTAATTTGAATTTTTAATTAAGGTGCGAGATGTTGATAAAAAAATTTGAGGACAAGTTCAAATTTTGTGTTTTACATCCAATTAGGCTGACCTAATTGATGTTACACTTGATATGGATATATATAGGAGTTTGTTTTAAATGTTTTGGGATGGTGTGTGAGTGATGATAATTTATGGCTGGCTGTATGGTGTTCCACCTTACATAAGCGTGGATGTGAATTTGATCAAAAGTGTGCAAATTCAAAGCAGAGCAGTGCATTGATTCAGATCAGCGCAAAGACTTTTTTTGTACTTCATTAGAACTGTAATTTAGCTTATTGTAGATGCAATTGTTATAGTTCAATAGGTTGTAAGCCACCCCTTCTATCTTCTATCTCATTCTTTGTGGGAAGTGAGTCTACTAGACAACAAGTCCACCTGCAATGAGCATTTCTATAATATAATATATTGTGAGCTAACACTCACCGTGGTTTTTCCCAATTTGGGTTTTCCACATAAAAATCTTGGTGTTCATGTGTTATGTGATTTTGTGGATGTTTCATGATTTCTTTTCTTATATCAATTGAATGTATTTTGATAATTGGGTAGATAATGTTTGAATGGTTTAATAAAATACTAATTCACCCCCCCTCTCAGTATTCCAAGTGTTCAACAATTGGTATCAGAGCTTGGATCCCTGGAAGGAGCTTGACTGCTTTGGGAAGATCTTGGAGATTGAACACATGGCTACTAGAAATTTTCCTATTCCTCCAAAAGAGATTCCTGCTATTGAATACACTGAAGAAGATTGCATGATTGAAAAATATGGAGAACACAAAGTTTCTCTTGAAGATCTTAACAAAGTTGAAGATAAAAATAGAGATTTGAAGGAAAATCTTAAAGAGGAAAATGAGTGTATCAAAAAATTGAGAGAGAAAATCAAGAAGTTCAAAGAAAGGCATAAGGTATTCAATGATCAATTGAAGCAAGAAAATGAAGATCTCACCCGATTGAAAGTACAAGTGGAAGAAAAGAAAAGAGTTGAGGAATGTCTAAATGAAATGGTGAAAGAAAATCTAATGAGTGCATAAGGATTGAACAAGAAGTGGTAAATCTAAGATCAGATCTAGAGAAGGAAAGAAGTCATGAAGAAAAGTTCTGCAATGCTTGATGAGTTGATTACAAGTCAAAAAGCATCTAAAGAAAAAGGTGATTTAGGACTTGAAAAAGGAGAAATCTCAAAAGCAAATCAAACACCTAATACAAAGAAGATCAATGAACCAGAGAAGACTGAAGACAAGAAGAACAATAGCAAGATCCGGAATCAAAGAAACAATGTTGTAAGAACTCTGTTCAGACAACAAAATGCTCAAAGGTACCCATCTTTCAATGGTATTTTTTGTTCTTGCAAAACAATTGGACATAGAGTAATGGAATATAGAAATAGAATGAATCATAATGTTTTATCCTTTACTGGTCAATGCTTTACATGCAAAAGATTTGGACATAGAGCAAATGAATGCAGAAGTCAAATGATGAATGGATATAACAATGGTAGAATGATTCAATCCTTCAATGGTTACTATTATACATGCTATGGATTTGGACACAAAGCTAATCAATGCAGATCTAGAATGAATGGAAGGAGTAATACTCAAGGAAATTTTATGTACAACAATTGTAGTAGGCCTAGACATATTGCTAAATTTTACAAAAACAAAAACACAAGGACAATCCAATAAAGAAGAATGAACCAGTCAAAAATATTGATCTGATTGAAGTAAAGGAGGAAATGGAGAAGATATGGCCGAGAAAGAAAGAGGATACTAAGAACAAGGAAGAGTTTGTACCATCCTCCAGTGCAGGTGTTTATTTCAGTAACTAAGCCTAGAGCTATGGCTTAGGGTGAGATTTAATGGATATCTTATGTCCCCCACCATAACAGAGGTGTTGAAGCTACAACACAAAGATATGTGAAGAATAATGGAATGCTTAATATGTTGAATAAGAATGCGGAAGAAAATATGTTAATGCAGAGATTTGCAGAGCTTGAGAAGGTGACCATGCATATAGTTTTTAGGGTTACCAGCTTATGGTTCAAAGCATTTATTATAGAATTAGGTCAAACCAGAGAGTTCAAAAGAAATTTTCTAAGGAAAATTCATTTCATCAAAATAAATCGAATGAGAATAGGGCAGTGAGAAGAGAATTTGATGTGGAAAAGTGATTCAGAGCTCAAATCATCAAAACCCTAGTTTAGCAAAGTGAAGTAAAAGGTATTTAACAATTCTTGCATGCCCTAGTTTTCTAGAATTATCATTTGAAAGAAATTTCAATGCAATGGTGACACCAAGGGTTGTAGATGTTTCTCAAAAGCCACAACCTAAGTTTAAAAGATATCTTTCCAAAGCCATAGAAGATGATCCTTTAGGTGCATTTTCACATATACTGTATGGAGTTTTACCTACCGAAGAAATTAGGGCATACATTCATGGAAGTATGGATGAGCACTCTCCCGACAAGTTACTAGACCTATGGATGAATGAGTTATTTGGCAATGATTACACTTTGAAGCTAGAGTACAAATCCCTAACTGAGAAGAAATTAGATGTATGGCAATGGTTTCTGATTTTTAGCTATGATGAGAAGTATGTCAGAATGGCCCTAAGCAGAATTCACAACCAATTTATGTGGATCGAAAGCCCTCATATGATTAATAAGAAGGTAATTAGAGATATGACTAGTTTATGGTCCACCAAACTGGTTCCAGTCTTGAAATCCATCAAGAACAAGGATGTAATGGAGAGAATGGACTCTACATTTGATCAAAGATCCCTCACAGTAAACCCTATCAAAAGCCTGATAGTTAGATATGCAACTATGCTTATTGGATACAATATTTAATACACCAATAGAGATAATTTGATCTCTTCCACTACAATTCATGTGGCATGGGACATGGTTGAGAATAATGTTGATTATGACCTTTGTGAGTTTCTCCAGCAACAATTGATGGAGAATCTAAAAAAAGTTAAGAAGTATGTGTTAAGGATGGAACATTGCGGATGTGTTTCCTTTTCTACTTCTCAAGGGAAGTTCCAATGATTGGTAAGGTTAATTGGTCAAGTACAAGGCCCATTGCACACCAAATAGGAGATTATATGAGGGGTCTTGGAGATATGAATGCTCAGGATGATTCCCTTGTAGCCTTCTTTGCGATATTCCAAAGAATAATGAATGAGGGACAGAGGATTCCCAGAAGTGTAGGGGAAAGATACAAGAATGACATCACTTTCCTAGTCTCCACTTACTTTTGCATAATAGAAGCAGTAGAACCTAGGACCATTTGGGTTCCAAAACTAGGTTATGAAGTTTCAGAGGCAAAACTTGTTGGTTGTGCAAAGGTACTGTTGAACAGTCCTAAAGATCCCAACAAGACAAGGTATGGGAATGATGAAGAAAAATCAATGGAAGTTCACCTAGAGTTCAAGAAACAAGTGATGAGAAAGAATGTGGACAAGATGCTTGGCATATATGCACAAGAAAGTGGTCTCTTAATGGAAAAATTTAAGTATTCCAGAGATAGAACTAGAGCTGATATGAGTGCATTAGAAGCCTCTGGTAGCTCAAGGAGATTAGGAATATATGCTACCACATCTCTTCCTATTGTTGGTGAGAAGAGAATATCCACAGATAGTCCTCTAAAAAGGGATAAATCCCCTCTAGTAGTTCATGCCACCAGAGCAGAAGCAAAGAAAACTGCCACCTTAGTACCCCCTATTTTTTCTATAAGAAGAGTGAAGTAGAAGGCCACAAGACAAAAGGAAAGTGGCATCAATGTTGCTAAGGAAGAAGAGTTGGAAGAGGATGAAGCCCCTCTAATCAAAAAAAGAAAGAGAATTCATATTGTAGAGATAGAGAGTGAGGAGGAAGATGAGAAAGAGAAAGAAGGATTCAAAATTTAGAAGAGAGAAAAGGTGAAGGAAGCCAAAAAAGCTCTTTTAGAGAAGAAGCGGAAAGAAACAAAGAAGCCTCTGGTAAAAGAAAAGAAACATAAACAATCTGAGATACCTCACTCCCCTATGAAGGTTGAAGCACTTTTCAATAATATAGTGCAAAACTAGATGCTAAAAGAGACAGTAGAATTGTACAAGGAATCTCATGAGGTAGATCAAGCTAACATAATTGAAGCTATAGTTCAATACATTGTTGTGTCTGAGGTAGATATGTAGAATATCCTTAAGGATATACCAAATGATGTTTGGTATGTTTTGTTAAAAAGAAGAGAGGATGCAATTATGGAGCATGAAAAGATGAAAGATGAAGATCTTGAGAGAGTTGGTGCTCACTTGTCTAAAGCAGATTGAGCCACTTTGGCTACCATCTACAACAAGGAGCTTAGAACTAAGCATAAAGTAAATATTCTTATTTGAATGGATTTGAATGATCATGATATGATCCAAAAAGAGTGTAATGAAAAGGCTGAGGAACTTGTACAGAAGTTGGGTTTACTACCGGTTTTTGAAGAAGGATTGAATGATGGTTCCAATGCCTCAAAACTTAATGATGAAGGAGGTATGCACACAGATGATGCTCAACATGATCATGAGATCAATGATAGAGTTACTGATGTAGAGGAAAATCTTGACAATACTCCTCTGGACACAAAAGAACCAGCTCAAGGAAATGATGAAGTGGAAAATGTTACATGAGAAGAGGCAGTGATCGGAGAAGAAACTACTAAGGATAACACATTTATTCCTCTAGTTACTCAATATATAGCAGAGGATAGGTCCACCCTCCCACCAATAAATTATAATCAAGGAAACCCGAAGACATCTATTCCTCTGGAAGACACAGACCCTGCCATCGGTGAAAGTGAAAAGCATGATGTGAACAAAGAATAAGAGGAAAGAAGAAGAAGAATACAAGAATGAGGAGAATGAGAAATAAAAGAAGGATAAATATAAATAAGGAAAGGATGATAAAGACAAGGATAATCCCTCTAGTGAAGAAGATAAGGCAGAGGAAGAGGAGAATGTTGACCTGGGAAGGATGAAGAAAACTTGGAGTTACCTAAGCCTTTTGGTGAATCTTCAGGTCTGGTAATCTGTTGAAACATATTTTGTCTAAGCAAGTAAGATTCCAACCAGTTGTTTCATCTTAGTTGTTGTAGTTTCCCATGCAACAAGGAAGCATAGTCTTGAACAAAATTTCTCCCATTCACAAGTTGTAGCTAGGTGATGTGTTTCACACATCAGCAAGAAAAGACATTATTGAAATATATCAAAAGAGTGTTGATTTAATGGATGAAGTTGTAAAAACATTGTAGGAGATAACCCTCGGTGCAAACATTGATTCATCGTTATCTACAATGGAGAATTTCAAGTTCTTGATTTATTCCTTCAAAGAATATGCCTCTGGACTAAAAGGAAAAGTAGAAACAAAAATTGAGGAAAGGCTTGCAAAGAAGAGACTGTTGAATATTGTAGAGAAGTGTGCATCTACACACAAATTTGAAGAAAGTTTGAAGTATGTACAAGCCTTTGAAGAAGAATCAAAGACCTTATTTTTGTATTGTATGAAGCACAATCGGATGCCACACAAAGTATAAAGGATTCCATGGACGCTATAGAAACACAAATAAGCAATGCATCAAGTGCTTATGATCTGGTACAAGATAGAGATGATCAAACCTGGACTACTATAGTGGATCTACATGATAAATTATTTACCCTCCAAAGCCAGAAAGAAGAAATAATCAGGAAGTTTGAGAAGCTAAGGGACTTGGTGAAGATGAAGTACATACCTATCTCAAGTTCCCTTGCTATTACAAATAATATTTCAAAGCTAAATCTTACTCCCAGTACTCTAGAAGAAGGAGAGGAAACCTTGGTTGAGCTTGAATCACAACTTAGAATGGTTGCAACAACAAAGAAAACTTGGGAAGAAGGTAAATCTGTGCAGCAAGTCATTTTACAAAAGCTTCAAGGGTCAACATCTTTGGATTGACCATTTCCATTCTTATGCATCTTTCAAGTTTTTCAACTTTTTCATATTCTTTTGTAAATATGCGGATGACATAGAAATTTTGAGTTAATTCCCTAAGGGAGAGTTAGTACTTTATTTCAGTTATTTCTATTTATGCATATGTTTGAGGGGGAGTATATAAGAGTTGGTACCAGTTGCCATTGATGTCAAAGGGGGAGAGTTACTTGGTGAGATGTTTGGAGAGATACTTGGAGTGTTTTGGGAAAGAAAGATATGCATAAGGGGGAGAGAAAGTATTTTTGGTGTGCATGTTTCCATCAATGACAAAGAGGGAGATTGTTGGAAGATGATGTTGTCCAGCAACATGAGCATGATACGTAAATTTTGTATGATCCAGTGTTTCCATTGATGTCAACATTGTTTTGGATCATTCTAGCATGGTTTGGAAGTGTTTTTGAAGAGATTTGTATAGGATAAGTTGGTCCGAAAAGTATAGCTACTCAAAATTTGTCTAAGTATCAAATCTGCCAATATAGTGGTTCAGTGCACCAAGTTGTGGGTCCACACTTCACCGCAAATAGAGATATCACTCTGTGATTCCAACAATACTTTGGTGATCATCAAATGCATGTCTAAATCCAAGATTTTTTGTTGTTTGGTGAAGTATCCTGGAAGATATGAATGACAAAGTTCAGTTCTTTATATTGTATTTATTTCCTGTACAGAGTGTCAATGTGGGATATTTTGTATTCCTTTGTGGATAAACATTTTGAGTTGTGATGTTGGAGACATGTTTCTAGATGTCAGTTGTGTAGGAATTCCAAATGGGGTAGAGTTTTGAGTTTCACGTGTGGCGAATTGGGTAAACAAATGAAGGTTTTTGTGTTAAGGTCTTATTTGGGGTCGACCTAACACATTTGAAGGATTAATATGTGTTGCAATCTTATGTAGGACTTATATTGGGTCCATCCTAACGTATCTTGAGGTAATTTGAATTTTGAATTAAGGCATGAGATGTTGATAAAAATTTTGAGGACAACAAGTTCAAATTTTGTGTGTTATATCCAATTAGGCCGACCTAATTGTTGTTACACTTGATATGGATATATAGAGGAGTTTTTTTTTTATGTTTTGTGATGATGGGCGAGTGATGAGAAATTGATGACATGTATGGTGTTCCACCTACATGTGTGTGATACAAATTTGATCAAAAGTGTGAATTCAAAGCAAAGCAGTGCATTGATCCAGATCAGTGCAAAGATTGTTTTTGTACTTCATTGGAACTATAATCCAGCATAATGTAGATGCAATTATAACAGTTCAATAGGTTGTAAGCCACCCCTTCTATCTTCTATCTTATTCTTTGTGGGAAGTGAGTCTATTGGACTGTGAGTTCACCTGCAGTGAACATTTTTGTAACATATTATATCTGGATATAATATAGTGTGAGCTAACACTCACTATGGTTTTTCCCATTTTGGGTGTTTCACGTAAAAATCCTGGTGTTCATGTGTTGTGTGATGTTGTGGATGTTTCATACTTTTTTTGCTTATATCAATTGAATGTTCTTTGATAATTGTATGGATAATGTTTGAATGGTTTAATAGAATACTGATTCACCCCCCCTCTCAGTATTCCAAGTGTTCAACAATTGAAGAATGTAGAATTAGAGGATGTTGAACTAGAAAGTATAATTTGAGAAAGATCAACTCAAGTTAAAATAATACCATAAAGGTATAAGGGTCTTGATTTCCACCCTACATTTAGGGTGATCCTATCTTGGTTTTACAATTTTTTGCCAAGCTGGACACTAAACTATTTTTTTTCTAGCTAAATTTTTCACCTTCGTTACTATAGTGGCTCTTGGTAGAATTTGGAATGATGAAAAGTAGTGATTTGTGAAATTTTTAAGTAGATTCTAAAAATATTTTTTTCAAAATGTTTGGAATCAGATTGCACTTCTTTTTCCATCTCCCACAAAAACTATTTTTTTCAAAAAACAACATTTTTAAAAAGTGATGCACACCGTATAACACATAGCTTTTTTTCCATGAAGGAAAAATTATAATTTCAAATTTAGATTTTGTAACTCATTATCTTGCTTCCAATTAGTTTCATAGTGTTTTATTAAATATTTTTTCCTTAATCAAGTTTGAGAATCAAACTGATTACAATTCGGACAAGTGAACGTATAACACTTAACTTTTTATTTGTATTGAAATTTTTATTTTTTTTGGATCAAAAACTTCAATATTTGGTGCACTCATATTTTTCAAAAAAAATTATAATCTTCTATTTTTTTCACGTAATACTTGAGAACAAAGAGCTTATTTTGGTGAAAAACCACCATTCACAAGAAATAAAAAATAAATAATAAAATTAAATTTATTTAAAATTATACTTTGGGAAGCTTATAATAAGGACTACATACTTACAAAAATAAATTTTTAAATGAATTCATTTGATCCCCAAAGGTAAATCAAAAGTGGTTTTATCGACATTTTGATAGGTGTAAAGGAACTCTGTTGTAGGTATGGTTTTAAAACTAAGCGGGGGTTCTATCAAGGGGTTGATCTAAGATAGTTTGATCAAACCTCTTCAATTGGAAAGCTTTAAATGGAACTTTTTAAGGCTTAATCGGTATATTTTCTAAAATATAATGATTTAAATAAATAGAATCTTCAGAAATTGTAAACCAGCTTTGTGGGATCACCCTTTATTTTAGCATCTTTATCTATATTATTGATGAAGATCCCAAGACTATTAAGGAGGCTCTTATATCAAATAAAAAAGAGCCTTGGAAGAAGTCCAAGGAGGAACAAATGGATTCCTTAGATAAAATCAAACTTGGGACTTAGTTAAACTACTTCCTACAAGAACACTTATTAGATGTAAATAGTTGTTTAAAAAGAATGATAATGTAGAAAAAAAAATGGAGAAGTATAAAAAATTTATTAGTGGCAATATATGTGCCATGTCCCTTTTTTTAAAAATAGCATTTTTTCTAAAAATAGCAGTTTCTATTTTTAGTAAGACTAATTATCCTAATATAGTAAGCCAAGTCCTGGAGACAAATTGGGAAAACAATGTCCTTTATGGTGAAATAATTAAATCAAATTTTAATGAAAAATTATTAAGTGGAAATTTAAATATTTGGAGCCAAAAAAGGCATGGGTTTGGAGAAGCCCAAAATTGGCAATTATTAGCCTTCTTGAACTCAAATCAAAAAGATAGATTAAATGGAAATTTCTATTCGAGAGGTGGAAGTGGAGTTGCATATTTGGAAAAGCAATTAAAAAATTTAAATTGCAAGATTCCCTCTCCTTTGACATGGGATTTTGGTGCCCAAAAAAGATTTTTTATCATTGTGCCTTTTATAGTGATTTTTGACTTGTTTGTTGGCATTCTATCTTGCCATTTTTCATAGGCTTGTGCTAGAAAACCTATGGAGAAGGAGACTGAATAACAAGAGCTTGCAGGTTTCTAAGTGGGCTGAGGACAGAAGTCTGAGGTTCATCAAAGGGAAATCTTATTCAGAGTTTTCCATTGTGCATATTAGAGTTAGATTTACTAGTTTATTTTAGTATTTTGCAAAGGTTTGTGTGAGGGTTTATAGTGAGTGCATTTCCAAATTTTTGTTGTAGCTTAATATCGGAAGTAAGAAAATATATGTTGTTGTGATTTCATGTTGTGAGCAGCTATTTTATGTTGCCCGTTGGCCCTAGGATTGCAAGATTTCGTGTTGTTTGTCTTTCTGGGTTAAAATAATTTATGGGAAGCTTCAAGGCCATGGGTTTACTGTTGTGGAATGATTTTCCATGTATTTTTTGTAGCAAAACACTTGTAATCCATTTTGAAGAAATTGAGACAAAGTTACAGCTATTAAATTGTGCACATTTGAGCTCTTGTTTGGGTTTAAGCTTTGTGAATGCTATAGAAGATATTTGTTGCTGTTATCAGACTTTTTGGGACAGTTTATATGCTGAAAAAAATCATTTAATATACAGCAATATACATCTCATTTATTAGTGCAAAGTTTTGAGTCCATTTTGGCATGCTTCAGTGGTAATTTGGTTTTACCCAATTTCTCATGTTTGCAACTATGAAACAAAATTGTTTAAATGTTCTAAATCTGATATAAATATTTTACAAGGGATATTACAATATGTGTATTTCAAAAAGGAAAGAAATTTTTCTTACCATTATTTTGTATGTAGATAAAACATTGTTAATTAATAATAAAAAAAAATTGATCAATTTAGTGAAGTTTCAATTATCATCATAGTTTGACATGAAATGTTTTGGTGTTCTAAAGTTTAATTTGGGCATGAAAATTAAAAGGGGTCATGTTAATAGGAAGTTGTGATTACATCAAATCAAATATGTTGAGATAATTTTGTAGAGATGCAAGATGTAGGATAATAAAATTGTGAGAAATTTGTTTCCTATTAATAAAATAATATTTATTAAACAATCTCCTAAAATAGAAGATATATGCATGTGCAATAAGAATTGTGATTAGATATATGCCCAAATCCATGAACAACTAATGTACTTTCATAAAAATAATTTCTAAATAATAGCATGTAGTTTTCACAGTCCATGATAATTATGCTGAGATTTTTGGATAAAACTGTGTATGATTTTTTTAAATCGATGTTTCAAATAAAACTCCATGATGCATCTTCACGATAGAGCAGAAAGAGAAATGTCGATTTTAAAAAATCATACACAGTTTTATCTAGAAATCTTAGCATAATTTCTAAATATTTAGGTGACACTTCAGATTATGCAATCATCTACCAAGGAAGAGGTGGTGAAAATAAAACTTTGAGTCTACAAGGTTTTGTGGATTTTGATTGGATTAGAGATCTTAATCTTTTTGGAGGAGTACAGTAAGCTAATGAGTAAGAGGAAAGAAGAAGTTATACTATCTACAATAGAAGTAGAATACAAAACAACTACTCTTAAATGTAAAAAGTAGTGTGGTTACAAAGGTTGTGCTCAATAGTTAGTCTATTGCAAAATATGGTAAGTGATTGATTGTGATAGTCAAAGTTCAATATGTTTGGCTATGAATCATGCTTATCATACTTGGTCAAAGCACATTGGTGTATAATATCATTTCATGAGAGAAATTTTGTTGAAGAAAAATATGAACTATTGAAAAAAAAATAATATAGAAGATAATATTCTTGATTCATTTACAAAACATATGAGTGCTAATAAAATTTCTCAGTATAGAAAATAAATGGGAATGGTTGGTATCAATAGTTGAGACTCTAGCAACAATTGAGATATTCTAGGATAGAAAAGGAAGATGAGTGTGATGAAGACAAGGACGAGTAGTGCGAACCCTAGGTGTAGTGGTGTGGGTTTGGCCATGGCAAAGGAAGTAGTTGACGGGGGTGATGGTGCAAATGAAGAGGATGTAGAAGAAGAATTTGGAGATGAGGTCAAAGCTTAGGCAAACGTTTGAGTGGAGGAAGATGATTTTTCTTTGTTTTCTTATGGTTATTCGCCCTTTAATGGGGAAGGTGTTGAGGATATTTTTTATGGATGATCTAGTCATAGAGGAAGATGAACTTCTCTTGAATACCCTCTTTGATTCCTGTTGAAAGGCAAAAATTCTTGTTGGGGAGTCTATGGTGGAGGTCATTGATGGAGAACATTTTTAGGGTATGCATAGAGCGTTTCTCTTCCCTTCTTCGAGTTTTTCCTCCAAGTCGGCCCACAAAAATGTGGTCATGTCAATACTCATCCTTTTGTTCAAGAAGAAATGGGGTTTTAGTTTGAGTTTGTTAAGGATGGTGATGTTTCTTCATTTCATGTTGTTGTTCCTATTATGTCCCCTATGGTTTTGGAGGAACTCAATGAATTGGATGTGGTGCTCCAAGCTTGCAGATAGGTGTGTGCTATGATGTGATGGTTGAGATTTTTGATGCACCTATGGCTATTGTTTCTACTCCAAACTATGATGTGATGATTGAGAGTATTGATGCTATTGTGGTTGTTATTTCCTCACCTCTTATTATTGTCCTTGCTTCGATCCCTAGGGCTTTGAAGGATCTCTGTGTGATGGAATTGAGTGGTGCATCTAACTTGTAGTTAGGTTATGATTGTGATGTGATTGATGGGAGTTCCTTTGAGATTAAGGAGGATGGGAAGTTCCAAATTGATATTCTTGATTCTCTCCTTACTAATTTTCTAGCTTGTCTTAGGATCTCGCTTGTTGGGAGATTATGTGGCAATCATCCCAATATTGATATCTTTAGAAGATGGGTTTACAACTCTAGAAACTTAGAGGCGAAGTTGAGGTAATTATTATGTTGAATGGTTTTTTTTCCTATCTAGAGGATTGTTGTAGTCCATATTTCTTGATGGCCCCTAGTTTTTCAGCATGAATGGCCTTTGTCTTCAAATTGGTCTCTTGGTTTCAACCTAATGAAATATACATTCAAGTTTCCTATTTAGGTGCATTTTCTAGGGTTGCCTTTGGAGTATTAAAATGAAAATATTTAATGATTATTTCTAATTCTTTTGGGTAATGTTGTGCTACAAATAAAATCACCTAATTCATGAAGCATTTTTTACCATTAATCCAGAAATCAAAAGTATTACTGAATGGTTTATGCTGGAAATTACATTACCAACATCGTAGAAATTCTTAACTTAAATGAAGTTTCATCCACTAATCTTTAAGTTTTGAGCCAGGTGCAAAATTAGAGTTAGATCTAGATATTTGCAGGAAATGTAACTGGATGTGGATATGAGTTATGGATATTTAAAATGTGTACATCCATTATCTTGCTCTGCAAGAAGCCCACATATCTAAGAAATTGACTTTTGAATCCTAACCATCATGGAGGAAACCATGACAATCAAATATCGATCTAAAGGAATAACATCCACAAATATTTCATTAATTGTTCCACATGTCGAGATTCTTGAGGCTGACAGATGTTAACCCATTAATGTCTCATCTTCCTCCACACATATTTCTTAAGGGTTTTATTTTCCTCAAAGGTGTTTTTTTGGAATGGGGATTGTAAAATTTGAAACATTTTATACCCACCTAAAACTGTTCTCCATGCGAATTCTAGAGCTCTTAACAATTCACTTCTTACCGTAGAATTTTTTGAATGTGGTATATGAGACTTCCAAGCTGTGAATATAACTTGTTTCAATGAGTATTCTAGACTACATTTTGTATTTAATGGCTTTTGTTCAATGTTTAATATCTCAAAATAGACACAACTGTAAGTTGCTCCTTGCCTCCCAAAAAGTTTGGGAAATGGAGTTACCATCTCTTATATATGCACTAAAATAATTTGTTGTCTATTCTGTTAATTACAATTTGGTTCCATGCCTCCAAGTTTTTTTAAATCTTGGCTTTTTTCCTCCAAAATATGGCTTCTATTGCTGCATTAATGTGCTCCATGAATGCGCATGGCTTCTAGTCCAAGGGAATTTATAGCTACAGAGCTGGGAGGGTTTGGAATTGGCAAAGCATGAAATAATTCAAAGGTGAAGAATTAAAATGGTTTACATAACTCTTGATGCAGGATGGGCAACTAGTAAATGCCAATGCTTGCAGAAAAAGTGGAGGTAATTGGATGTGATAAAAACAAAAACATAGAAGATCTGACATTTTAGCAAGTTTTTGTAAACCTCAACATAAAAAGAAAAGGCAAAAGAACCTTTGTGGGAAAAGTGGAGGCAAACAAACATAATATAACAAAAATGTGAAGATCTGGTACCTCAACAATCTTTTGCAAACCAGGTTTTTAACAACTCTTATGCTTTTATGATTGTCCAACGAATGCTTGTGGAAAACATGAAGGCAACCAGACATGATATTAAAAAAATATGAAGATTCAGATGTCCAATGGGTTTCTGCCAACCTATCCTTGAGGGCTCGTAATATTTTTATGATGCCTTTATCACATATTTGTGGAGAGGTCTGAATATGGGACATTTATACAAGACATCCTGACGGAAGGGAAAGTACCATAAACTTTCAAAATTGAATCTAAAATAAAGCAAAGTGATTTTTTTGGGAAATAAGATAAGATATGGATATGAATTATGGATATTTAAAAATTTATATTTCGAGTTTTTGTTTATCTTTTAGAAAATGGTATTTTGTTCCAGAAAAATGTCAAAATAAGTCCACTGTCACTTGAAATCTTGAAAACATTAATGCGACAAAATATAGAGATACTTCAATTTGACAAGTATAATCGTAAAGGAGACCCTAGCAATCATATATCGGCATATGCAGACTTGTGTAGTGACTTCATTTTTAAAGATAAACTCTTGGCTAAGCTCTTTCCTAGATCATTGAAAGACATGAATTTAGAATGGTTTTATTCATTGCCGAATAACTCAATCCACTCTTTCAATGAACTTGTTGATGCATTCCTCCAACATTTCTAAGTCAACATTGGACCTAAAATTACATTAACTGATTTAGTGTGGTGCAAACAAGGAAAACATAAAAAGTGACAAACTTTATAGGGTGCTATTAGTTATTTTACTCACAAATCAATCTTACTCTTCCTGATTCATATGTTTCATTGAAAACTTGCAACCTGATATAAGAGATAAAATCTTATTGATGAAATATTTTTCCTTCATACATTTGTGTATTGGCCCTTGATAAAATTTGTGAGTGCTAATAAAGTTTCTTGGTATAGAAAATCAATGGGATGGTTGGTATCAATAGTTGATACTTCAAAAGTGTGTCTTCTATATAAAGTATTCAACAAGTGGAAGAATGTTAGATACCTGTTGTATACTTTGCATGTTTTGTACCATGAGGTAATATCATTTAGTGCTTAGATGAGAAAATTATGAAAATTTTGTTAATTTTACATGATCCATACATTATATAAAACCACTTTCAATATGCATATTAACATCCACACAACTAAAAATGTTGAATAAAGATTTATTAATATATTTATAAATAATTAAATCTTATACAATAACACTAAAACTTAAAACTATACTAGATTTTTTTTTAATACAAATTAAAAAACATATATTATCTATACTTTCTATTATAATATTATTTCAAGTCATATATACATTACTTTGATTATATAAATCAAACTTATTTTTCTCTACATAACATTAATAACCCCATCTATGAACTCTTTGTAATAAACTTGGTTTTATTACACTTTAGATACTATTAGAAATAAAAAATGATTGCAAAAGAATGAGAAATAAGTACCATACTTTGGATGTTAGAAATTAGAAATGATCTCAATATTTTGGATGTTATTATACTTTGAACTCTGTGATGAATTAGAAATAACTTGAAAAAATACTATATATATGTTTAGATCTCTTGCAGAACATTGTTTAAATGTTTTTTATGAGCCCCATTGGGAGCCTTTTCACTCTAATGTTTAAATGATTCTCCCAGCTTTCTAAATGGCCTAACATTGCCTGTATTCGCTTTTATTTAGCAGTAGTTTTCTCTGGGTTATCTTCATAGCTTTTATGGGTATTGTTTAATAGAATTTGCTGTGAAAATACTTGTTTCTCAACAGATTACTGGGAAAATAATGGTGATATAAGAGTGTTTTTTTTTTTTAATTTACTGTTGATACTGAAAGAATATTGTGATTGAAAGCTACTTTGGGATTTTCCTGATAAAACTCCTATGAATGAGACTATCTAAATTTCCTTTTAATTAATTGAGGCGTACAAATTTTCCTAGGTTTATTTTTCTTTTCTTAGCAAAATGATGAGATGCCCAATTTAAGATATTAACTTGGAATGGCATTAAAGAGTGGCAACCTATTTCAAAACATTGAATTATTCTATTCCCTACAGCCAAATAGACGGCAAATTTCACAATATAAATCCCAGTTCGTGACAGCCAAATGACCGTCAAAAATTACATTTTCAATCTCTGCCTGTAGCAATGGAATGACACTCAAAATCGGCAAATTTGGACTTGTGACATTTACAAAAACCGTCAAGTTTACCTTGCTTAATAATCAAATTGGATAGTGACAGCAAGATGGCTGTCATATTTAGCACAGAAATTTTGAATCAGTGAGGTGGTCAAAATTTAATTCATTAATGTAATTCACCGACAGCCAAATGACCGTAAAATTTAATACACCTGATTCGTGACAGGCATACGGCCAAATTTCATATGCATCCAGATCGCTTGTCACTCTCATATTTAACAATCAGCTTTGTATTCGTGAAGTCCAAATGCCTTTAACAATCACCGATAAATTAAGTTCCTGACAACCAGAAGACAGTCAAATTTAAGGGCAATTACTTTATAAATGGTTGGGAAATGGCTGTCTAATTCAATGGAAAATTCGGGTTTCTGACAGCCAAAATGGTCGTCAAAATTGACACTGTCTATGGAAGTTTTTGACAGTCAAATGGGTGTCAAATTTAAGATTTTAGAAATTGGATTATACAGCCAGAGGGCTTTCAAATTTTATCTAAATGGTTTGGCTTCTGACAACCGAATGCCCATCAAAATTAACACTGTAATTTATTTTCTGGACAATCGAATGGTAGACAAATTTAACGTGCAGAAATTGGATATATGAAAGCCAAAATACCATCAAATTTAGCATAGACAAGAATGCGGGCACAGCCAATCAGCTGCACAAGATGAAGAAGAAGAAAATGATTGTGGAAAGCGTGTGCTCAAGGTGTATCTCAATGTCAGATTTTAAGAGATTTTAGTTCCTGTTGATGCCGTGTTTAATCTATTCATCATTGTCTACAAATGAATGTTTTTAATATGATGGTTGTTTCAAAATATATTTTGATTAAAAAAAATTGAGGTTCTATTCCAAGTCTTGTTAAACTATTAAAAGAGGGGGTAAAAATTTATTCAAAACAAAATAGAGCAATACAAAGTAAGGGAATTAAACATCCCTGTCTATCTCCACTAATTGGTCCAATTTTTGGGACAACTTCAGGTGTAATTGACCCCTTTCCTCAATATTTCAAATTTGCAAATGATCAAAAGCCCATTTAGCCAAACAATCTGCACCCTTATTTCATTCGCGAAGAATATGACAGAAAGAAACAGTATCCAAGGAAGCACACAGATGAAGAATTTGTTTTATAATAATAACCAAATGCCAACTGACATCCTCTAACTGCTACCTCTTCAGCAAATTTACTACCACCTAAGAATCAAATTCACAAATGATTTGTTTCCACCCAAGAGCACAACCACACTCCACAACACATAAAATGGCAAGAGCCTCCATCACATTGTTAGTATACCAACCCTTATAAACAGAAAAGATAAACCCAACAAACCTTGAACTAGTCTGCCCAACACCTTCAATACCAGCATGACCCAGATTTCCACGAGAAGAATCATTTGTGTTGATTTTCAACACACCTTGAGGCGGAGGACACCAACGCCCCTCCCTATTTATCTTTCGAAGAGGATGGCGACATTTGTTTCTCATGATCTGACCAGCACTCTGAGTAGCTCCCCCCTGAAGAGGAACATTGAGATAAGTGCAACAGGCAACCTCTCCTGGATCCACACCCTCAGCCAAGTCACACTTAGCCGCAATAGTTTCTCCCAAAGAATGTACAATCTTCCACCACAAATGTTGGGCAACCAGCTTCACATCTTGAAAATCATGTGATTCTTCTCTAGCCAGATATGCCAAATAATAAAAGTCGATCCAAGAGCCCAAGTAACTTGAAGAAAAGAGGTCTTAACAGGGGCCTTCCCCCACCGAGCAAAGAACTCCGCCAAAGAAGAGACATGCCAGCAAGACTGGTTCCACATAGCCCACCAAAGGTGCCAAAGCATTCTAGAAAAGGAACATTGGAAGAATAGATGAGAGACACTCTCTTCACTTTTACAACACAAAACACACATTGAGGGACACTGGTACCCCCTCTTGCACAAGTTATTCCAAGTAAGACACCAGTTCTGAACCACCAACCACATAAAAAAATTGTACTTGGGCCAAGAAAATTTGTTCCACGCTTGTTTCCACCAAGGAACCTCAATGTCCCCAAACACCTTCCTAACCAACTCACCATAACCTGCTGAAACAGAGTACTTACCAGATAAATCACTGTTACTCCAAGCCAAGACATCCTGCCCCGCCATGGAATTGCATTCATGTGATGTCAGAATCTGAGCTAGCTCCTGCTTATCCTCCTCTAACCCTCTTGGTGGCCAATTCGAGGAGTGCTTCCATTTAAGGCTAGCAGCCATTCCAATATTTTGAACAGACTTATAATGTTCAACCATATTCCAACCAGCAGCAGTAAAATGATCACAAAGAGACTGGAGGTGAGGGTAGGCAAAGAGAATAGGAGGATGACCATCCCAAGAATCCCACCAAAAAAGAGTATGAGAACCTATATAACATATCCAAAAAAAACCCTTTTTAACCAACTTAGCCCCCGATTTGAGGGTATTTCAAATCATAGATCCCCTTCCTTCTAAAGGGAAACAAGGGACATCAAAAGTGTTAACATCCTTAAGATACTTGTGGGTAAGAATACGGGCCCAAAGCTAATGCTGACTAGTACACCAATGCCAATATAACTTGGTAGCAAGAGCTTGCCCATTCAAAATAGCAGAACGCAATCCAAGGCCCCCTTCTTTCTACGACTTGCACACTATATCCCACTTAACAAGACTCCACTTAACTGACTGCAAGTTACCTCTCCAAAGAAACTGTCGTTAGAGAGCATCAAATTCCCTCGGGAAATACAAAGGATTCGTTTGAACAAAACACCTGTAAATAGGGAGAGTCTGGATAACAGACTTCAGAAGAATCACTCTTGCAGCAGTAGAAAGCCAACGATGAGTCCAATGATTGAATTTATTGTGCAACTTATTAAGCAATTTTTTTCAAGAAGACCTGGGTTGCCTACCAACAGCAAGAGGAACTCCCAGATAGACAAAGGGTCTCTGAAACCTCAAAATATTAGCAATTCTTTGTTGAATAACTTGAGGAGTATTAAAGAAGATAGAAGACTTGTGCTCATTGACTTTCTGACCTGAAGTAGCAAGGTAAATATCCAAATCCTACCTAAAAGAAACAATCTCCTGAAGGCAATCCCTCCCCATAAGAGAAGTGTCGTCCACAAACTGAAAATGAGAGAGTTGTGGTAGCCCATTGCCCCAACACCAACCTTGAATCCTGCCCTAGGAAACCCACAACTTAAGAAATATGCTCAGACCATCAACCATAATATAATAAACAGGTAAGCGGAGAGAGGATCCCCTTGACGAAGGCCTCTGGAAGCCTCAAAAAGCTTAGAAGGCTCCCCATTCATAAGAGCAGAAAAAGAGGAAGAGGTAACACAACTCATAGTCCAACTGACCCAATCAAGACTAAAACCAAAGCCTAGGAGAATTATTTGCAAAAAGCTCCACTTAACCCTATCATAAGCTTTGGCCATATCCAACTTGATAAACATAGATTTATTCTTAGAAGTCGTCATAGAGTGAATGACTTCAGAGGCAACCACCACCCCATCCAAGATCTGTCTACCAATCACAAAACCGCCTTGCTCCTCAGAGATTACAGAAGGAAGAAAAACTTTGAGCCTCTTTGCAATCAATTTAATAATAATTTTGTAGACCACATTACAAAGAGCAATAGGTCAAAAGAATTTGAGCTGATCTGCACCTTCCTTTCTAGGAATGAGAACCAGAAAAGTAGAGTTCAAGGCACGAAGCATCTGCTTGCTGCGAAGAGATTCCCGGGCAACCTCCAACAAATCCAAACTTATAATATCCCAAAATTCTTGAAAAAAATCAATAGGAAAACCATCTGGACCAGGGGTTTTACCTTTATTCTTCCCAAAATCATCTTCCAATTCAGGCAAAGAAATCGGGCAGATGAGGAAATCATTCATCTCCTTGGAGATCAGGGAGGGAATGCAAGCAAGGATCAAATTCTCCTCATCTTTTGCAGTGGGTGAATCCTTAGAAAAAAAAGCAGAATAAAATTGTCTAGCCTCACAAGCCAAAGCCTACAACAAAGAAATGTGGATCCCATCTGCATTAACAAGAGAGGAGATACAACTTCTATTGCGACAAGCCTGCACAAAATGATAGAAGAAAGCAGTATTCCTCTCCCCTTCCTGAACCCAATCAATCTAAGCCTTTTGCTTCCAGAAAATGTCCTCCTGAAGCTCCCACTCCTCCACTATTCTCACAGTTTGGGATTTCACTTGACCCAAAGCATCTGAGAAACCTAAATCCTAAATTTGGCGAGTAATCACATCAAGGCGCGCCTGGGCATTCCTCTTCATTACCTTAAAATTGTCAAAACTTGTCTTATTCCATCTCTTAAGATGAAATTTAACATACTAAAGTTTCTTCACAAAGGTGTACATAGTTGTACCATAAGCAGGGTTGTCATCCCACCACCACTGGGCCATAAGATCATGCAAAGAAGACTCCCAAAGCCACATAAGCTGAAACTTAAAGGGATGATTCTTGGGAGCTGTAAAACAGGTTACTAAAAGTTTAATTGGCCAATGATCAGAACCCCTCCAATCAAGAATCTCATAGCTAATAACCAATCTACCTCCCACCCAAAAATAAGAAACAAGAAATCTATCCAACCTTTCATAGATAGCTTCCTCTCCACTCCGTCTATTATTCCAAGTAAAAACCCCATTAAAAGGCTTAACATCAACTAAAGCAAGCAATTCCATATTCTCCTAAAAAAATCAAAAGCAGGCCCAAGTCAAGGCAGCCCACCTCTTTTCTCGTCCAAGCTCAACACAGAATTAAAATCACCAACTAAGATCCAAGGAAAATATAGAGCACATGATCCAACATACCTTATCTGAGCCCAAGGTTGGCTTTTTCCTTGAAAATCAATCAGGGCATAAACATTAGTAACTAGAATGGTCTCACCAATTTCCAAGGAAGAGGCAACCATGGAAATAGTAGAATGACTAGAAATCCACCAAAGTGGAGCAATCTTTCTTGGATCCCAAAAAAGAGTCGAACCCCCAAAACTCCCCTGAGAACCAATGCACTGACATTTACCAAAATACCAAATATGAGAAGCACACTAAAGCATGAACTCAACTGAAAGTTTAGTCTCCTGAACACAAAAAATGTCCAGAGAATGGACAACAACCAAATCATGAATAGCCTTTTGACAGGAGGTGCTATTCAACCCCCTTACATTCCATGAGAGAACAATCATGGGGGAGATGGAGAAAAATGAACATCAATGGGTTTAACAAACCAAGATTCCACCAACAAATCTCTAGTACGCCTAATCTTCTCAAGATCCTTCTTGTGGCCACTTTTAGAAGAGTTCTCAGACAATCCCTTCATAATCGTGCATTTTTGCACCCCCAAGGCTAAAGAAGACCTCTTGCTCTTGCTAGAAACAAGCCCCTCTTTTTCCAAATCTGCTAACAATATCATCTTCATCTTGTATAGGATTATTTAGAGATACCAGATGATCCTGCACACCCTAAGATAAATGAATATCCTGACCTGATCCCTGTCCCTACCCCACAACACAACCCAGACCAACAACATCAGAAGGCATATCCGGTGGGATTCCTTCCTCCAAGGTTGAAGTGTCCAACACCTCAAACCGATTAAAGTCCTCTTCATTCTTCTTGTCCTTGAACGATCTCTTCTGACCACGACCCTTAGCCCAAGGCTTAACCGGCAAAAAACCATCTTTATCCACTTCACCCTCCATCATGGAAGATTTCCCTTTATCCTCCCTACCAACTTTTGGAGTTGAAGACAAATGGAAGGAATTAGAAAGAGGAGCCTTGTTAATCCTAGGACATTGTTTCTGAAGATGTCCATACTCATGAAAATCCAACAACGAAAAGGAAGGGATTCATAATCAAGCTGTTGAATCCAAGGCAAAGAACCAAGACAAATTTCCATAGAATCCGACAAGGCATTATTCAAATCAACCTCCACACAAATCCAAGCAAAATAAATAACCTTTCTTTCAAGGGTTTGTTGAGAAATTACAACATGCTTACCAAGAAGAGCAACAATCCATTGTAAAATATCTTCTCTCTAAAACTCCAAAGGAAGCCGCAGTAGACAGACCCAGATAGGAACCCTTGATGGCAATTCTTCAGTTGTATTAAAACCCATATGTCAGGGTTTGATGAACAATCCAACATGATTATAAAAATAGGGTCCTCCCTCAAAAACCTGATTCCTATCAGCCATATTGGAAAAAACAACCACAAAATAACTGTTTGCAGCCACCATTAGCTCCATGTCGTCCTCAACCTACCACGTGTGCCTGATCCAAGCATCTAGAGCCAGCAGAGGAATAAAGATACCAAGAAATTTGTAGATTACAGCATGTCTACTCCAATAAGAGACATCATCAGCCACATATTCAGGAGAAAGAACCAAGACTAGACGATCCTAACTCCTGGGCAAACAGCGATTCACTTTCATCAGTTTAGGGCCCTCCCCCACATAAAAGGACTCGGACTGCTAAGCTTTCAACTCCAATGAAGATCCATTGTGAAAGACACCATGATCAGCCACCACCAGACTAGTAGAAACCTGATGCTTCGACATAATCACACCAACCCACACACCAGCCAAACGTCGAACCAAAACACCTTAACACCCTCCACACAAACAACCAACACAAGAAGCAAAGACCCAATAGATGAAAAGAGCATGAAAAGGTATCAACCCACCCCCACACGCAGCAAAACCCCACCTGCACCCAAAGACACGGTCCCCCAGACAACAAATCAAAAAATAGAAGAGGCATGCACAAGGGGAAACACCCTCATGCAGGCCCACAGCCTTCTTGCAACGTTCTGCATGTGCCCATCAACCGTTGCTTCATTTCAATCAAATAAATTGTTCATATCCCAAGTCTTGTTGGGTCAATCTCAAGTTACACAAAATTAATCTAGTGCATAAGATTGATTTATAACATGTGGGAATCACCTAATAGAATATGAGTCTAAATATTTTCTCACATTTGTCTTCTAAACAGCCAAACTTGTCAAAGTTGTGTTTAAGGACATTTTTTAACTCAATATGCAAATAGGTTCTCCTATGTCAAACCCTTTTGATGGGTCAAATTAATGACAATGAGTGATATCAAAGATAACATATGCAAACATACAAATGACCTATATGATGATGTAGATCTCATTATGTATTGTCTTTTAAATGTAAAGTCTATTGTATTTGTTATCCATTATAAAAGTAATTTCATATGAATGTTTATAAATACAACTCATAGCACATTCCATGCAATTGTGTGTTAAATTGGCTCATAGCAACTTTTAAAATGGGTGAAAAAGTTCGAATATATTTGAAAATATATATTTTTAGTTTATTCCCACAAGCTTTGAGATTGAATCGAGTCAATCCTAAACCACTTGGAAATGAACCCTAAGGTAAAATTATATTTCCAAGGGTAGGGAGCAAACATGTGGAAATAAATGTGAATGAGAGTGCAATAATGATGAGAAAATGGAGAATGCATTATAATTGGTGCAAATAAGATTAGAAAATAATGGACAAGGACCAATCCATAAGTCAAACCAAACACAAGATTATGCCACTTGCCAATATGTTGTTGTATTAAGACATTCCACTAAAGTGGACATAAAATTAAATGCAAAAGGCCATGGGTATACTAATTTCTCCATTACATTTTCTCCCACTTTGATGTGTGTGTGAATCTAACATGAGCCTACATTTAAAAGTATATGGACATTCTCAATTGGTATAAAAATTATATACACAAAAACTCATAAAATATATTATCTCTATAAAGGAAACAAAATTCTTCTTTCATTTTTCTTGACCTATGAGCACTCCTCCAAAACCTATAAAATAACAAAAAATTATGCAATGAGTAACCTCTACCACATGATCAAATTAAGTATAAACTACAAGTTGTTATAATTATCTATGAAAATGAAAATAAGAGAGAAGGAAAAAAAATTCTATCTATACGAAAAGTAATACAAAAATACTCCATGTGATGTTTTAATGTTATATGGATGCACATGACGTAACCATGAGGTAAAAATTTGCACGATAAGGCAATGCAATCAAAACTCTACATAATGTGGCATGTAATAAAGATGTGTGTGATGTATGTAATGTGATATGATTCCATGAGATGTGGTCACATGGTATGTTGTATTATACAATTGAAAGATGCAAATCTAGATATGGTGGAGAGTCTTTATCTAGCATAATTCACTATCTAAAATCTCAAACCAAAAAAACATTAGTAATAGTATATGCCCCTTAGAATTGGTAATAATATATGTCTCCAAGTTTCATTTTCTTTGTCACCCATACTTTCCCTTATCTAATGCTAGAGAGGTAGAGAAAACAAACATACCACATTCATGTCTTCAAATCCCCCTACTTTGTCATGCCAACACTATAATTTGATGCCCCACTCAACCATGTTGATAGCCTTCATTACCCCACTTGATTTATTCAGTGGACTAGCAACATAGAAATGGGAATTAAAAATGTTTCGTCAAATGTTTAAAGGTAGAGAAATGAGTTTAATCAATCCCATTTATAATTTTCACATTTTAAAACTTTTTGTAGACACTAATATTTTAATATCATAATATACAACCCCCCACATTACAAACAAGCTCCATAGTGTTGTTGGAGTCCTTTCCAAGGGATGTAAGGATGGGCATGAATGAAATACACAAAATAGAGATAAAATTCCTTTGTTGTATGTTAGCAATAATCTTGATGAGCTAGGGAATTTCTATATTTCAACTAAGGAAATATATCATCGCATGCAAAGAGCTACAAGACAATAACTAATAACTATAAAAAAACAAACTAATACATCATGTAACATAAAAAATATTATAGGAAATAAATATTATCCAACTCAAATTTAGTGAGTTAATACTATAAAGAGACAAAACTAATTTTTTAAAAAAATTCATATATGTACTTAAGTGTCACTAGAGAGAATTATTTATTTCTTTGAAAAGTTTGGTCATTCAATTATCACAAAAGAAATTGTTGTTCTATTACTAGAATCAGTTCTAATTCCTTGGTCCATTAAATTTTTCTCCCTCATGCTACCATGTGTAATGAAGAAAAAGTGAATCTATTTAGATGTTTTCACCTAAAATTTTAACTTTTCTACACTACACACTAGATAAGATTATGTCTTAGGGTTTCTTTATATTTTTTATTATCTTTACCTCTATTGTTGTAAATAGAAAAATAACATGAATATTATCTAGATAAAAACTCCCGTTTTCCTACTCAAGCTAAGTGAAAAAGAAAAAGAGTTAGATTAAAAACTAAAATTTATAGAGAATATGAAATAGAAAGTAAAACCAAAAGGTATGGAAAATAAATAACCTAGTATCTAAAGTTGCAGCTTTTTGTTCAAAACATGGCTGTGATGAGAAGACATTCATTTGATGCATTACAGTCCAACATATGCATCGTATTCTAAGTTATGCATTGTCATCTAAAACCATTGTAAAACATAAATTTGCATATAGACCTTTGGATTTCGTACACATAAGGAATCAATTACAAACACAATAGCACTCTAGGATATACCAAATATTATAAAGTACTAAAATATAGATAGATAGAAATAAAAATGAAAAAAATAATGAAAGAATGAAACTAAACCTTTACGCATTCATAATTTTTAAAATCTATTAGCTTGGAAAAAGAGGAAGGTTAGGGATGCTTAGGAGCTTTCCATCAATGATCAAGCCCCTATTTTAGTATTTTGACATTCATGGGTAGCCAATGATAAAGAGGGAATGAATACGTGTGTGCTCCTAGATTATGTGCATCTTGAAGTAGAGTAAAAAGTTTAAATTCTATGAAAATGACTTGAAGCATCCCCAATCCTCAAAATCCAAAACATAAATTTTCCTTAAATGTTGTTATGTTAGCCTTTGTGCTATCAAGGTTTCCCTTTCCTTCATGTACAATTTCTTTGACATTCATGATCCCCAAAGATGAAAAGTCTTCTAAAATCCTAAGTCATTTGCATCTATCAAAATTTTAGACTTCTTCATCCATCCATTCATCTCGTCAAAATTATCATCATAGTCTTGTCTTCTTTGAAATTCCAATTCCTCAACATTCCCCTCAATCCACTCCAAAATCCTCTAAGTCTTTTAGAATTTTAGAATTTCCCATCCCTTCATACTTTCCCTTCTAATGTTGATACCTCAAAGGTATTTCTTTCCTCTAATGACAGCATGCTAAGTTCATCATCTCTTTAGAGTTTTGGAGTATCTCATACCCCTTCCCATGGTAGACAGTTTGACAAAGGCCCGATGGCTTGATGAATCAATGCTTTGTCAGAATATTGGAGGTGGACTTGCCCACGTCCTAAGTACAATCTATAGGTATACAAATCAAAGAAATCCCAATGGTTTGACAAGGTGAGTGTTAAGGTTTATGTCAAGACATCAAAGGATTTTATGTTCCTTTTCCAAGTCTAATGGTCAGAAAAGTAAGTGATGGCCCAATAGTCCATCAATAGCAATAATGTCACTCTAGAAGATGTGTTTTCTTCTACTTACCACTTTGCAATGCCATTAATGTCCACACAACGCCTCCAACCACCAAATTCAATTCAATGGTAACTAGAAATCATTCTAGATCAATTTTGACATGGATACAAAGAAGAAAGATGACACTTAACTACTTCAATTATTATTTGCAGAGCCCAAGGTCAGAGTGTCATTCCTAGGTCATGGTTTCAATGGATTTTGTAGGAAAAAAATTTATATTTTATGCTCTCAAACCCATAAATTATTAACATGGAGATATTGCATGGTCTAGAGAAGGTTCTTTCATGCCTCCTAGTTGTCCAAATCAGATTTGTAGAAGACACTTGTTGATAGAAAATTGGTGGAGTTTGCAGCTAAGGTTTCCTTCATAACATAGTTTATAGCTTCTTCCAATTTAAGAGGCCTAACGTCTTCTTTTTCAAGGGGTTCTTCCTTTAGTTTCTCTCTAAAGAGTAACATCCTATGCAATTCTTTGTGATTGTAAACAAAATCAATGCCTTTGAATCAATAAAATTATCTTGTTTTCACCTCCTCTCACTTTTTATATGTTGTGTAATTTTTTCTATTTATTGCATTTTTGGATATGTATGTTATGATTTAATAATCTGCAAGAACTATCTATGGATACTCTCTCCCCCCTCCTAGTGATTGTTGAATCCTTTACCTACATATTTGTCTGAGTGTTGCTAAATGGGATCTATGTGAGTTTAGGTGGTTTTATTGGTTTTATGTTCTATTATGGACGGGGAAACACACTTAAATCTTGGTGTATCACCTCTTTTCCTTTTTTGCATTCTTCTCTCCCTTTTCCTTAGCAAATTGGCATAATAGGATTAGTTTGTAGGTTTAATCTATCTTGGGTTGGATCAACACATGCATCTAGATTCAACAAAGGAACTAGCCTTCTCTAGAAGTTTGATCTCATCTATAGGTCCCACACCTTGAGATCATTCTCATTATGTCACTAGAATGTTGAACTAGTTTAGAAAAGAGTGCAATTTCAAGTGACAACGATTCCATCTTGACACTAATTTTGCAAAAATAAAAGAAGTCATTAGATTATATGATAATCAAAATTTCAATCAGGTGTAATAATTTGTGATATAGAAAAATGATCTATAATCAAGACATGACATCAAGACCTTGAGAACAAGATATGACATGAATTTTGCAGCAAAACAAAAAAAAATTAGGGAAATAGAATAAATGGAATAGAGATATTCACTTAGAAGTCTCCATATCTGCTACATTTTTACAATTTTTTTAAAATATTTTGAAGGTGACAAATGTTGCAATCTAGAACCAAGATCACTAATAACCTCTTTAAAACTTTTCCCATTTTGAATATTGCGAGAATATTCTTAAAAATCTACCTTGAAAGAATTAATATCTGATCCTGTACCATACATCAAAAAGTCGAAAGTATTAAAATGTGCTAATTGTTTTATGTTAAGGTATTACATCAACAACATCGTAGAAATTATTAACTTGCATTAAGTTTCATCCACTAATCTGTAAGTTTTGAAAAATACAATTGGATCTACATATTTTTGGGAAATGTAACTGAATGTGGATATGAGTTATGGATATGTAAAATATCCATATCCATTATAGAAGCCCACAAATCTAAGAAATTAACTTTTGAATCTAAACAATACTTAAATGGAGAAAAGTATGACAATTAGATATCGATCTAAAGGAATTAACATCCCATCCTTTACCAAACATCCCTAAGTATTTCAACAAGTCTTTTATGTGGAGATTCTTAAGGCTATTGGACGCTAACCTACTAATGTCTCATCTTCCTTTACACATCTATCTTAAAAGTACAAATCTTGAAGCACTCGGATCCACCTACAAATTGTTCTTCATGTGAATCCTAGAGTTCATAACATTTGAAAGTAGTATATGAGACTTCCTAGATGTGAATATAACTTGTTCCAATGAGTCTTCTAGCTTACATTTTGTATTTAATGCCTTATGTTCAATGTTTAATATCTCAAAACAGGCATAACCTAAAGCTGCTCCTTGCCTAACAAAATGTTTGGGAAATGGAGAGATACACATCACTTAGATATGCACTACAATAATTTGTTGTCTATTCTGCTATTTGCAACTAGTATATACCAATGCTTGCAGAAAAACTGGAGGTAATCGGATGTGATAAAAATAAAAACATTCAAGATCTGACATTTTAGCAAGTTTTTGTAAACCTCAACATAAAAAGAAAAGGAAAAAGGACTTTGTGGGAAAAGGGGAGGCAGCCAAACATAATATAACAAAAATGTGAAGATCTGACCATACCTCAACAATATTTTGCAAACCAATTTTGTTAACAAATCTTACGATCTTATGATTGTCAATATATGTTTGTGGAAAACATGGAGGCAACAAGAGATTCAATATGAAAAAAAGATGAAGATGAAGATGCCTAACGGGTTTCTACCAACCTATCCTTGAGGACTCGTAGTATTTTCATGATGCCTTATGGAATAAGGCAAGAAGTCTGAATATGAGACATTTACAAAAGACATCCTGACTTAAGGTAAAGTACCATGAACTTTTAAAATTGAATCCAAAATAAAACAGTAATTTTTTTGGGGGAAATAAGATAGGACATGGATGAGCTATGGATATTTAAAATGTTCATATTTTGAGTTTTTGTAATTTGTTCAATCTTTTAGAATATGTTATTTCGCTTACGTAAAGAATAATTGGATAAAAAGATGTTTTAGTTTTGATCAAAAATTATATCAAAAATTTATTTAAAACTTTCATTATTTGTTTTTGAAAACAATATAGATGATAAGATGAGAAGCAATGACAAGATCATTTATGGGAATATGTAATATTTTAGGATGAGAAACACTTATTCAATAGTCTTAGAAAAATATAGGTATTTGATAATGATAACTCAACTCAAACATTAAATTGAATTGATAGCTAATCTTAGACAAATGAATGTAAGCACTTATTGATAACAAGGAGTGAGATAATTGACTCGGTAGAAAAATTCTAAACTAAATAGAAGACAAAAAATGAAGGGGGTCCACATTTTTCCAAAAAGACATACCTTGGATAAACCTAGTCTCCAAAAACATCCACACTATATGTATTATTCAATGATAAAAATATTATAATATACTTATAGAGTCTCCATGAATACTTTTTAAACATCAAGCTTCCCCAATACATCTTTCATGTGTCCAACCATAATGGGTAACCATGCAACCACCCATCCCAAGCACGAAGCATGGATTGATAAGAAACCCTCCCTCAAAAATTTGAGGGGTTTTTGTTCTAATTCTTATAAGTATATTCCTAAAGAAAAAGGATTGAGCTAGGCATTCATAATGCATATTTATGGATATAGTACTGATGTTAAAATATATAAGTTGTAGGACCCAAAAATACAACCATAATGCAACTTTTAGAGAAGATGCAAATAGAAAATACAATCAAATGAAGAACCTAAAAGAAAAATCTATATCTAAATTAGAAGAAGCTATAGAAGTTGAATTAGAGAGTAAGTTGGTAGAAGAGATGTGGAATTGAAGAATGTAGAATTGGAGGATGTTGAACTAGAAAGTCCAATTTTGAGAAAGATCAAATCAAGAAAAAATAATACCATAAAGCATCTATTTTAACATCTTTATCTATTAATGATGAAGATCTCAAGACTATTAAGGAGGATCTTGGATCAAATAAAAAAAGTCTTGGAAGGAGTCTAAGGAGGATTCCTCAAATAAAATCAAACTTGAGACTTGCTTAAACTTCTTCCTAGAAGAAAACTTGTTGGATTTAAATAGTTGTTCAAAAAGAAGGATAATGTAAAAAATAACATGGAGAGGTATAAAAATTTCTTAGTGGCAACCTATTTGTATTTCAAAAATGAAAGTGAAAATTTTCTTACCATTATTTTGTATGTAGATAACATGCTATTAATTGATATACTAATAAGAAATTGATCAATTTTGTTAAGTTACAATTATCATCATTGTCTAACATGAAAGATTTTGGAAATATAAAGTTTATTTTGGGCATGAAAATTAAAAGGGATCATGTAAAAAAAAAGCCATGATTATATCGAATGAAATATGTTGAGATAATTATGTAGAGATTCAGGATGTAGAATAATAAAATTGTGAGAACTTTGTTTCCTATTAAGACAAAAAAATCTATTGAACAATGTCCTAAAATAGAAGATATATGCATGTGCAATGGAAAATGTCAGTGGATATATGCCCAAATTGGAGAAGAACATTGGACATTGATAAAAATAATTTCTAAATATTTATGTGACGCTTTAGATTATGCAATTAGCTACCAAGGAAGAGGTTGTGTAAATAAAAATTTGAATCTATAAGGTTTTGTGTATTTTGATTGGGTTGGAGATTTAATTTTTTTGTGGGGAGTAGTAAGCTGAATGAGTAAGAGGCAAGAAAAGGTTGTAATATCTACAATAGAAGTAGAATACATAACAACTCTTGTATGTAAAAAGTAGTGTGGTTACAAAGGTTGTGCTCAATAGTTAGTCTACCACAAAATAGGATAAATGATTGATTGTGATAGTCAAATTCCAATATGTTTAGCCAAGAATCATGCTTAATCAAAGCATATTGGTGTACTATATCATTTTATGAGAGAATTAGTTGAAAAAATGGGCACTTTTGAAAAAAATTGATATAGAAGATAATATTCTTAATTCATTGAGAAAAGCTATGAGTGCTAATAAATTTTCTTGGAACAAAAAATCAATGGGCATGGTTGGCATCAACGGTTGACACTCCAAATTGTGGCCTCTACATAAAATATTCAACAAGTGGGAGAATGTTAGATATGTGTTGTATGTTTTGTACTTAAGTGTGGTAATATCATTTAGGAGAGAGGGGCCCATAGTGGAGCAGGGTCCAATAGTGGGGATAGAAGTAGTCCTCAGTGGGTCCCATAGTGAAGCACCTTAATATCCAATTGCAAAACACTTTTTATCCATAAAATGCACAAACTAACAAATCATGTGATGCCACATCAAGGCACCAATAAAACATGACTTAGTGCACCACTATCGGTCTCACTTTTTTTGGGGGCCTTTTTTGGATACCTAAACAAAAAGCATGTTGATGTGGCCCTAAAACGAAATATAGAAGCACGTGAGTTGTCAAATAAACTATTGTACAAAATTGGGAGTGAGTTGAAATTTCCACATAGGATTTTGAGAAAGGCGAAGTTAGGGTGCTCCACTATGGGCCCCTCTCCCCTAGTGTCTAGATCAAAAAATTGTGTAGATATGTGTTGTATACTTTGCATGTTTTGTACTTAAGTAAGGTAATATCATTTAGTGCTTAGATTAGAAAATTATGAAGATTTTGTTCATTTTACATGATTTGTACAATATGTACTTTCAATGCATATATTAAATCCACACATGTAAACGAGTTGGATAAAAGATTTATTATTGTATTTATGAATGATTAAATTTTATACAATAACATTAAATTTTAATAATATACTTTAAAAAATTTACTAAAATATTTTTGTACATTATATTATATTATTATTTCAAATCATATATACATTACGTTTATTATATAAATCAAACTTCTATTGTTACATATACCATGACCTCCTCAATAACCTCATAAGAAACATTTAAACTCCCTATAAAAGATTTGGTTATATTGGATATCGTTAGAAATTTAAAATGATTGCAAAAGAATGAGTAATAAGTGCTATCTAAATTCCCTTTTAATTCACCATAGCATACAAATTTTCCTGCGTTTCTTTTTCTTTACTTAGGAATAAAGATTTTTTTTTTTTTTATTGGAAAAAGAACAAAAACAGGTTACAAATTACAAAGAAAATGCTGAAAATGAGCTGTCAACAGCATAAAAACGAAGAAGAGCTACAGCTATAGCTGCTGTCCAACATTGAGCAGCATTTTAAAACAATAGACATGCTGAAGAAAAGTCAGAACTGCTGTTCCATAGCAGCATGAAGACAACAATAGCTGAAAACAAGATTACATAGAAAATTGCTGCCCATCATCAGAAAACAACAGCAATAAGTCCCAGCAGAAACAATCCGTAGAAGAGCTATTGCAAAGTATCGCTGATAATAATAAATCACCACGAACTCCAACCTCTGAAACTCAAGGAAAGACATCCTTCATGGATAACCACAGAAATCTCCAATCTGAAAAGTTGTGTTGCCAAACTGGAAATCTTGCATTTTAAATTGTGGCTCAAAAGCACTGACTTGCATTTGAAGAACCTCCATAATCTTTTTGAGATCAGAATTAGCCTGAAGAGCAGATTGGAGAACATGAAACTGCAGAGAAAGGTTTGCACATATGATCATCCATTCAATTTGCAGGGAGTGAAATGTACTAGAGAAGGCTGCCATACATTGAAATCTCCAAATGTGCTTAAGGATGATGTGCCTGAAGGTCTGAGTGATCATATTGTGAGATGTGGAAAGACCAAGAAGAGCAGTTCTCCAAGACCAAATATGCGGAAAAAGCACAGCGAGGTTGGAGAAGAGAAGTTTCCAAATATTCTGAGCATGAGTACAGAACCAAAAGGCATGTTTGATGGTCTCTTTATTGGAGCAAAATGGGCAAGTTGGAGAAGGAGAAATGAAAGAGATGAGATGCCCAATTTAAGATAACTTGGAATAGCATTAAAGAGTCGCATGTTATTTCAAATCATTGAATTTTGATTCCCCACAGCCAAATACACGTCAAATTTCACAGCGACAATCCCAGTTCGTGACAGCCAAAGGACCGTCAAATAATACTCACCGTCAAATTCATTAGCCAAATATGGATTCGTGGCATCTAGAAAACCGTCAAATTTACGTTTTCTGGTAGGGTTCGTGACAGCCTAATGCCCGTCAAAAGTAACACAATTAGTGACAGCCAGATGGCTGCCATATTTCTCAGATAAAATTTGGTTGCATGACATGGCTGTCATTTTATAAATTATCGACAGCCAAATGACCGTGAATCGTGACACGCATATAGCCAAAATTCATATGCATCCTAATCACTGTCACCGTCAAATTTAACAATCAGCCTTGTGTTCGTAAAGCGCAAATACCTGTGACAATTAATATCGTTAAATTGAGTTCGTGACAGCCAAAGGACCGTCAGATTTAATGAGCAGAACTTTCAAAATGATTGGCAAATGGCTGTCAAATTTAATGTGCATTATGAATTTCAGACAGCCATCTGACAGTCAAATGGCTGTCAAATTTTACGAGACCATTTTGCCTTCTGACAGCCGAATGCCCATCACAATTAAGATCATCAATCTATGTCCCCGACAGCCGAATGGCAGTCAAATTTAACATTCGGAAATTGGATAATTTGAACTTGTTACACAACCAACTGGCCATCAATTGTAGCATAATAAATTCTGTATGATGACAGCCAAATGACCATCAAATTTTAAATACATTATGTTATAGTGACACCCATTTGACCGTCAAACAGTTAAATGCAAACAAAAAAGGTAAGAGTGAAACCTCCACGTGAGTCATAAAAAGATTGCATAAAAATGTTTTAGGAGTTTTTTAAATGGGTCTCTTGTGAGATAAAATATATGTAAACATGTAAATGATCTATATAATTGTTTTTCAAAATAAAAGTATATTGTAATTATTTTTCATTCTAAAAGTAAGTGCATAAAGTAAGTGTATATTAAATGTTATTAAATACGTCGTCGTAATGATATGTCATACAAATATTGGTTAAGTTGGCTCATAACAATAATTACTAGCAATGACACCTTTGTGTGCAATAGGTACGCCCAACAATTTTAATTTGAAAAGAGCAAATGGAAATGTCGACATTGGAGGAGAAAATAGTCTTATGCTGGTGTTTTTACATTTAAATAATCTAAAGGAGGCTATTAGTTTTCATACAAACAATGTATTTGTTGTTTTTTGAAAGAAAGAAAAAAAGACTAAATGGAGCCTGAATGCATTTGATTCTTTCAAAGATTGATGAAAAGCAATAATTAATTTACCAAAAAAAACTACTGATATTGGTATGAATTATAATTACATTAAAACCACCAAACCTATGGAAGATTAGAAGATTAACATGTTGAGTTTTTTAATTGAAGTTCAAGTTAACCTTGGAAAGAAAACACTTTGAAATTTGACATTACGACTTCATGAAAATATGACATTACAACTTCATGAAAATTGAGGATTTACACTTGTAATCAACAAAAATAAAGGAATGTGTGTGCAAAAATCACAGAAACAAATTGTAGCTAACCAATCCTTGCTCAAAAATAAGTAAGAAACCTAAAATGTCAAAACTATACATTCATCTTTTGACGAGGATAGAAGCATTCATCTTTCAATGAAAATGAGAGAGATTGAATGGAGATTATTATGTAGACAATGGCGAGAATCAAATTATAACAACATTATTGTGAATGATGAACTTATTTATTAGTGCGAATGATACAAACTGTCCAAATATTATCATTGAACAAAAAGCTCTACAAAAATGTATGATATATCTGAATTGAGTATAATTATTCATCAGAAGAGAATATAAAAAAAAAAAAAATCATATTTAATCTACAAGAAAAAAATAAATGATTAAACTATACCTTATGAAAATAATTCAAAAAATAAAAAATAAATAAAATATAACCTCAATTCTTACAAATAAATTTAAAACCTTACAAAATCTCTTATCAATCCCTCCTTTGTTCCCACTAAGTGGGTCAGCTTTGGAACTTCCAAAAAGCTGATATCACATTTTTATATTTAAGAAAATTAATTTCTTTGAAATACACTAATGAGGAATGGAAAGATGGTACTATTTCTAAAAACTTAGAAACACCTTAACTAAATTTTCATGCATGTACAGACTTGTTTTAATACCAGTATGACTTTGAATAATGTAAAAGATAAATCCCAAAGCCATCTTTGTAATATGAAACTGATCTTGAACGACTCTAATAGTAAAACTAAATTACAATACAACTAAATCTTAAGAAGTTAAAAAGAACAAACAAATTCTAAAATAGACGAATAATTAGAAAAAACAACCAATAAAGATCATATGCTACGAACTTCCACGTCTATGCTTGAAAGACTGAAAATTTTCAAGCCGTAGAAAGCACAGGTTGTGGAAAAGCATGTATAAAATATAAAATTACTTTTTGAAGTTGGTAGTGAGATAATGGAAACGTTAGTATTTCACAAGGGCGCTAATTTCAGGGGTAGGGTATTAAATTAAAAGTTAGAGAAAAAATCACCATACAGAGATATCATAGCAAATTAAATACAAATATTAGTTTTGAGGAATTGAAGCACAAGTCAACTATAGGATTCGAATCAGTTTTAAAATATTAAACAAACAATGAAAACTTTGGAATTCACAAAAGGGTAAATCTGCATCATTTTTCGCCATTTTTTGGTTGTTTTTCACCACTTTTTACTGTTTTCCCTATTGCTACTTGTTGAAAAATGAAGGTCGAATTGTAGCTTTGAACTTGTAAAACTATGTGACTATAGATTTAATTAAGTGTTATTTGTTAACAATTCTTTGTGTATGATTAATCTATTTAAATCAATTTTACCAATTGTACAAAAAAGATAAAAGATTGTAGAAGAACGAGACAAGAAGATAGAAATGACACAGCATATACGTGGAGAAACCCTTTCGGGAAAAAACTCTACCAAAATTAATAGTGCTTGTATTATTTAACCTTAGAACAATATTACAATAATACTATATCAATCCTTGATTGATATGCTTCCTTGCCTTCAACAATCCTTCTTCACAACCTGCAATAAACTCTCATTGGAACTCTCATTCACTTGCTGCAATTACAAGCTATCCATGCATTCCATGTGACCAAGCATGAATCCACTCATCCCATGCCATGCTTTAAACCCTCACACATGCACAAGCTCAACCTACAAACCTCCTACAAACTCTGATGCAATTTCTGCAATAAATAGACAATTAATGAGCATGTAAACTCATAAGAGTTATCGAATACAAGAGCATAAAACTCCTCTCAAAAATCTATGCCTAGATTGTGCAAGTAGAGTTCCAATGTGTAATCTAAGTTCAAAACAAAGTCTTCCCAATTTAGGCGCCCCAAACTGAACACTTAACTGAATGCTGATCAAGAAAATATCTTGCAAGTTTCACCTCAAAGTTGGCGCCCAAGAATGGGCCCACTTAACTGAGCCTTGTAAATATCTTCTCATGCAAAAGGTGTTAACTCAAAGATGCCAACTTGGGCACCCAAGGTGGGTCCAAGTCAATCTTAGTTAATTGAAACCTATCTCTCCACCAATTCATGCAAACATTATCCATGATTATCATCCCCACTTAACTAAAAGTATCCACCTATTAAATGTCATGCAACTGAAGTCATTAGTCATGCAACTCAAGCAATTGAAGTCAACTAGCATTCAACTCAAACTAACTACATGCAACTAAAGATAATTGAACCATAACGGAACTGAACTGAAGTCCACTCATGTAAATATCAATCCTTAACTTGTAGGATCTAAACATGCATTACTAAAGTGTTATCAATCCTCCGAACAGTTAACTGAAGCAAGGTGGGTTCCACCTTCCATGTGGGCGCCTCGTGTGCTCCTAGTTTTTAGGAGTCTTTCTTGGGCGCCCCCACATGTTCCTATCATTTAGGAATAATTACAAATGTCAATTTACATGTCCATTTCATTCAAATTTAATCTCTTTCTAATCCTAGTGTTGGGGAACACTTTCCAAGGACTTAGAAAATACATGAAATATGCTTAGAATTGCAATTAAATGGAATCCTATTCCCAACTCTACTAGTTTTTGCTCCTGCAAACTCTTCCTCACTAGTATTGACCTTTCACTCCTCCAATTTGGCAAGTTCCTGAAAATAAGGTTTCAACGAGGGTTTTAGAGTATGTTTATTATTAAAATGAAAATTACGATCAAGATCCTAATAATGAGCACATTTAGGTTTTAACATTATGGCATCCTTTACAAAAAATCAAAGTTGAGCCAGAGGTCGACAATGGAAGGCCTGACGGTGGTAAGAAATCATGCAGAGATTGTCTTGAGCCATACGTGGGGGGAGGAGTCTCATACCAAAGCAAAACGTGTCTACAACGAGCTAATGTAGAACATAATGCAACAGGAGAATATATTAAATGCTACAAATAAAGCTGGGAATAATGGAGCTAACAAATACTGGTGAATCTAAGAGGAAAATGTGAAGGGATAATATTTTGAAAATCTTCGCATTCAATCAGTCAAGTCGAGATGCTAACGATGGTGTCAATTTATGACTAACGATGGTGTCAATTTATGACCATGATGACCCAGGTAGTGTGCAAGATATTTGTTGAACAAATCAAAAATATGTGGGTGGTTGTTGAACGTAGATTACTGAGGAACAAATCTAAAGTCTATGGATAGTGAAGAAGATCAACAATTGGGAAGCAATTAACTATCTTGCAAGCCCTGTAGTTGGTTTTCAACCATCCACATGCAAAATGAGCTTGTAAATCTCAAATAAAGATACGCCTTCGACTTAAAAATGGGATGGAAAATTTTTAATTTGAATCTTTTGATTTTGGTTTATTCCCATGGGATTTGAGATTGAATGAGGTCAATCCTTAACCACATGGAAATGAACCCTAAGGTAAAATGATATTTACCAATGTAGAGAAAATTGTGTGGAAATAAATGTGAATGAGGGTGCAATAATTATGAGTAAATGGATAATGTGTGGGAATTGGTGTAAACAAGAGAAAAATAAGAATAGATAGAGATCAATTAATGAGCCAAACCAAGCATAAAATTGTGCCACTTGTCAATATGTTATTTCATTAAGACATTCCACCAAAATGGGCACAAAACTAAATGAGAAATGGCATGGGTATACTAGTTTCGCCATTACATTTTCCCCCACTTTGATGTGTGTGTGAATGTAACATGAACCTACATTTAAAAGCATATGGACATTATCAACTATCATGAAAAGTAAATACAAAGCACTCATAAAAATATATCATCTCTAAAAAACAAATACTAACTCTTATTGTATTTTCCTTGATATGATACTCCATCAAAATCTACAAACAATAAAAAGAATGCAATAAGTAACCTCTACCACATTATCAAAATAAGCACAAAATACAAGTTGTTATAATTGTCTATGAAAAATAAAAGAAGGGATACAAATTTTTTCAATATGAAAAGTGATACAAAATACTTTGAATAATTTAGTAATGTGATATGCATACATGTGATGCAACCATAAGGTAAAAATCCATGTGATATGGCAATGCAATCAAAACTCTACATAATATGGCATGTAAGAAAGATGCTTGTGATGTAGTCATGTGATGTGATATGGCTCCATGAGGTGTGAAAATGTGATATATCTTTGCATGATATAATGTGTTATGTAACTGAAATCTCCATCTAGATATGGTGGAGAGTCTTTGTCTAGCATACTTCATTATCTAAAATCTCAAAACATAAAAAATAATTAGTAATATGCCCCTTTCAATTGGTGCTAATATATTCACCATGTTCCATTTACTTTGTCACCCATAATTTCTCTTATCTAATGTTGGAGAGGTAGATGAAATAAGCATGCCACATCAATTTTTTTAAATCCCCTTGCTTTTCCATGTCAATAGGAGTTGATATTCCACTCAACCACATCAATAGCTTCCATTACTTTGACTTGTATATGAAATGATGAAAAATATAGAGGGAGTGGTTCCTATCTTTTGGGGGGTGGAACACAAAAGGGGTTTAGGACCTCCCTCCTATTTCCTTCAAATTTCATTCAAGGAAACCTTAGATATCTCAATCTAGGTATGGAATTAGGGAAAGAGATCTATAATAAGGTGTCCTATGGGTGTGATTAAAACAATGAGGGGGTTCACCACCAAGAAAATGCTTGGAAAGACAAGTAATGAAAGTAACATGCAAAACCTAATGATATGACCTAGAAAATGAACTCAAATCATAATAAGAAACTAGAGATAAATAGAGGTGCACCTAGAGAACTAAAGACGCTTGAAACAAGGTCTGAATTCTTAAAAATCTGACTTTTAAAGCACACTAGGACTCATATTCCAGTAGGAGTGATTTAGTCCCAGTTTAGGGTTTTGGGTCAAATCTAGAATATGGAACTGCTAAACCAAGATCTACAAAAAATGCTTGAAATCTAGTGTACTGGGACTCATATGCCACAAGTGGTGATTTAGTCCCAATATCAAGATTGAACTGAAAATCTGATATCCTCTAGTGGTCTCTTGTAGCTTCTCTCCCTTTCAATCTCTGAGTCTGAAACACTGAATTCCAACCTATAGGTGACTTTTCGTGATCTTGCAAGGTAGATGACAACTTTGACAACTTTTCTCCAATCTTGCTCTTCAATGGATCTTCAATCTAAATTTGCAAATCACACATCAAAGAGAGGGAAAAATGTTGTTTTGTTAGTAGATAGGGGTTTTCCTTGGTCAAACCCCGTTTTAGTAATCAAACCTTGAAATGAAATGAAATAGAAAGAAGGAATGATGAACGAACAAATAAGCTATGTTGCAACTCACCAAACCCTTGGAATAAAGGTTGCAAACTTGTATGTAATGGCTAGCACATGAATGTAGATCTTGACTTGAATACTTGCTTGAATCATAAAAACCTACATCACAAACGTTAGCTTAAAAACAAACATGATGCATGATGATTTTGACATGATGCTTAACTCTTGAATATAGCTCCAAAATGTTTGATAATTAGCTCTTGAATGCTCTTGTAATCATAAACTTGCTATAGGAATGCTCTCATCAATTTGCTAGGAGAAAATATGTGAAATAACCTTGTATTTATACTTGTTTATGCCAAATTTCCCCAAAATTACAACACTACAAGCCGACATCAGATCTAGGAGAATAAAATCTTGCCAAGAATTTAAATTCAAAATTAGGTCCACACTAAGTAGGACTCATACACCATTTGGGGTATATGAGTCCCAGTAGGCTAAGCTTGGGACACAAATTTCAAGAAATGTTTAGTTTTATGCTAAATTCAAGACCAGGCCTCGAAACTTAAGTGGGACCCATACATCCAAGGTAGTGTATGAGTCCCAAATCACTAAATCTATGCCATACAATCCAAAATCATTAAATTATGATTGGTTATTTGATATGTGTCAGGATCATCTTTGGAAAGATGCATTAAATAAGGCTTGTGGATGCAAAATAGGACCAAATAAGACATAAATAAGCCCAATTTTAGTAGGGAGGGCCCAAACAAGTGTGAAAATGTAAAGGGATACATTTTTCTACACTACATTTAGCCCCCACTTTAGTGAGAGGAGGAAATTTCTTCAAACTCACACTAAAGTAGACAAACTCACATCAAGAGGGGTCCAAGTGTACCAATGCTAGTGAGATAGGATGACAATGATCAAGAGGGTTGCGCAAGCCCCCGGGATCAAGATCCTATAGTAAACCAACATAGGCACAAGAGAACACACATGAAAATGATGTAAGGATCAACAACAAGGCACAAGCATACACTGCCAAAGACATAGAGAAAGAAAAATAATAAATAAATAAATAAATAAGGGGTGGATCAAGCTTCGACCATTTGTCTTGCACGTTTTGGATCAGATCTAAGTTGTTTATCCAAAAATATTTGCAAGTGGAACATGATGTTCACTATGCAAACCAACACACACTCATAAGGGCTAGTGGAACCTCAGGTCATCCACTAGGTGAGCCCCTAGTGAGACACATATGCACATGGCTGGTATGCACTCACAGAGACAAGCAAGTGGCTATGGGAAAGTCACGCCTAAGTTTGGCTCCCATACATACAACCATACCAAAGCTATACCTCTTGATAACTTTGATAAGGTGCCACACAACATGAACAACATGATTCATGAGGCAAGCAAAGCTTCATATAAATCTTGACACCCATGAACAAACAAGATGGCTCCATAGGCAAGCAAAGTGTGTTATGCAAGGTGGCCATATAACCGATATTGTAAATGAAAAATAGTGTAAGGTACATTCAAAGGATGTTTGCTTAGTTCATGTAAGGTCTCAACTTAGGGAACATTGTTCCTAATGTCTCTAAGAGAGGACCAATCAAAGAATAGAAGATTCACAACTTAGGGGATGCAGTGTGTCGTATCAAGCCAATAAGAGGAATATAATATGCTAAGAGAGATCATACTCTTGAGGGACATCACACCCAATGTAACCACAAAGCGAACGATGCATCGCATGAAGTAAGAAGACTACACAATGAAACATGAATTGGAAAAGAATAATGCCAATGTATGCCCCCACTTTAAAGAAATTGCTAAACACCATGTTGTAAGCAATTACTTTAAAGTAGAAAATGATAAATGCTAATAATAAAGAGGACATGAGAGCTTATTTGGAAAGCCCTATGTCAAGTCATATGTTTCCAAATGAAGCTACATCATGAAAATGGGTTGCCCCCAAAATAAAATCCCAAAATCATATAAGGGATCCATGGATTCAAGGTCAGTATGTCTTTGCTACAATGCTTTTAGAGAGCTTGGAAATATATTCATTCCCTAAATACTCATGGAACAAGGAAGAATGACACAAAGAGAGTGAAAAAAAAGAAAATATTTCGGGCCAACATGGAAGAGACCTAAATGTATCAATGCCTTACATCATCCCCAAAAGGAAAACACAAGACAAAGAAAAAGATAAAGGAAAATATTTTGGGTCAACATGGAAGAGACCTAAATGTCTCGACGCCTTGCATCATCCCCAAAAGGAAAACACAAGGCAAAGAAAAGATAAAGTAAAATATTTTGGGTCAACATGGTAGAGACCTAAATGTCTCAATACTTTTTGTCATTCCTGTAGACACGTCAAATTAGCATTATGCATATTCATCCGCTCATTGAATTGATCAAACGCAACAAATCCATTCATCAGGTAAATCGGGTCAATCCAAAGGTTTAATCAAATAATACCATTTCATCTCTCATAAATCATTTAACCTTCATCTTGTATCATCCATTTAATTAAATAAATCAAGACCTTTTATTTAATCAAATCCAAATCATACTTCATCCTTTTTTGAATTAAATAAATCAAGTATTTAAGTCATAAAAGTCAAAACATCATAATCATCATCCTAGCTAATTAATCCTGATCTAATGTTAATCTCACCCACTTGCATTCTCTAGATTTGGCCACTTGCACATGAAATTGCATTTAATTGATTTATCAAAATCTTTATTTTCAACTTGGCATAAAGGGAGAATATTCTCCAAGTTTGAATCTCCCCCCAAGTGGACATGTACACCAAAGAGCATTTATGAGGCCTTACATGTCTCTTACATGTCCCCTTCCAAAGGTCAACTAACATTCTCCAGGAATTTGAATTCAAATTTTCCTCTCATGGGCACTCTTCCCAAATCTTGCACAACCATTGGCCTATCATCACTTGACAAGTGGCCTTATCTTATTGGCTTGATCTTTGTCCCACATTGGTCCATTTTCAACACTTAACATTTTGAAAATCTATAAAATAGAGGCTTCATCTCTTATCAAATCCTTCACCATCTCTCCACAATCTTGCAAGGTCACTCTCTTCATTTGAGATTTGATCTTGTCCATTTCACTCCATCATCTCCATCATCTATAGCAATTTCATCATTTTAGCTATTAATCAAGGATTGGGAAAGGGTCACTAGCACATGTGACACCAATCCACTATGGGATAGGTTTAATGTCGTGTTTTTATATGCTTTTATTTGGTTTCCCTTGTTTCATTTATAGCATGATTAACATGGCTTATTATTCCATAGGGATGTTGAAATGTTGCTTTATTTTAAACTAACATTTTGCAGATTTTAGCATCCACAATTCCCAAAAGGAAAACACAAGACAAATGAAAGCTTTATGACATAGAGAAGAATGTAGATACATATAGAGGAATGCACAAAGAGAGAGACATCAAACAAAATAGTACGGGGGATCACATTACGCACATGCAATCACACACATAACATGAAAAAAGAAAACAAAGCAAAGACCAGTAAGGCAAATGCGAGTAAACCTATTAGCAGGTTGTCCACATCCTAATCATGTTCATCATATACGGGAGGTGAGCAACTAGCCAAAGGGACAACAACAAGTTTTGAACTAGGGGAAGCACCAAGTTCAACACTCTTTTTAGGATATTTGTCATTTAAGCTCATAAAAGAGGAAAACAATGTATTCAATTCAAAATGCACTTCTTCGCCAATTTTAGCAACCTCATCGTTGTCATCCAAATTAATGATAATGGGATGTCGAATGATAATTTCCAAATAAGGATTTAGCTCTTGTTGTGGTTGTGATATAAGATCTTTTTGTTGCGGCGAAGAGGGAGACTCATCATGTATTGCTTCAGTCAAGTTTGGATGTTGATTTTCCTTGTTTTTTTCTTTGTTTAACCTTCAAGCAAGAGCACGGCGTCTACGCCTATGCTCTCTAGCATTTTTGTTTCTTTTAGTATGATTTTCAAGTTGTGTTTGTGTAGGAGTGGGTTTATCAACTAGGTTTCTTTTATTCCCTAAGGGGAGGAATGAAAGGAACCATGGGATGTTGTTCAACCACTTTCTCGTTAGCTTTGTAGACTTGTTTTATCATAGGAGGCATGACTAGATTGTTTTGGCTGTCTTTTGGTCTTTTGTAGGAGATAGGAAAAGTATTTTTCATGGGTTGGTCTTGGTTATTTGGAATATCTTTAAGTTCAATCATAGTTTTGTCAAGGATAGGAGGTTCATTCATAGGTTGCGACATGTTTCTAAGGGATAGTTTTGCTATGCATTTTTCCTTAAGATTTGGATAGGATTTGAAAAAGAAGTCTTCACGAGGTTTAATAGGTTCCATAGGCTCAATCCAAAAGAAATCCAATGAGAAATTCCCACAGGAAGACACAAGTTTAAAGCCAATATGATGCACAGTAGAGATTTCATTGTCAATAGGAAACTTTAAGCATTTATGCACGACCGATGGGATGGCTTCCATGGAGCATAACCATGGATAGCCAAGCTTCACATGGAATTGATCTGACGTCAGGATGATGGAGAATGAGACATCTAATTGTTTCGGTCCAAATTTTAAAGGAAAGGTGATCGATCCCATCATAGGGCAAGCAAAACCATTATGCATTTTTATCCATGCTTTCGGTTTATCATATGTTTCTTGATAGAGTTCATGCACAAGTAAGAATTCCTCAGTGATCACATTCTCTCCATAGATGGGATCAATTAATATCCCATTAGTGGGCTTATCATTGATTCAGTTGGCTATGTAAAGAGGACCATTAGGTGCATTTCTAATTATATATTTAGATGAGAAAGCAATGTCAAGAGGCTTTTTAGTTCAACCCTTACGAGGTTGAGTTTTGATCAATGCAACCAAACCATCGATAGGATGTTGGGAAATAGTATCTATAGGACCTTGTTCAATAGTATCAATGTTGTCATCATCCGTGTTGACATTCATCACATCATTATTCTTGGTTTCACTAGCTTTGACAAATGAAATGTTATGATTAGGCATAGGTTTGGTAAAGATTTGCAAGTTTTGGTTAGGAGGGGAAATGAACTTAGTTCATTGATCATTAACACCTCCAATTTGAACTCGACCAGAATCAATGAGGTCTTGCACAAGATGTTTACAACACTTACAATGTTTCGTGTTGTTTCCATTTTGTCAGTGATAATGGAAATAAGAATTTGATTTAAAGTTCAAAGGTAAAGGCTTAATAGGATCAGGAATTTTTATGGGATGTAAGGTAATCATTTTCCATTCTAGAAGTTGTGTATTGTGCTATGTAGGGTATCGATTAGGGGAGTAAACTATTTAGCCGAATCCCCAAATATAAAAGGAGTTGTCTTCTTTATAGCAGCCACTTGGGTATCGACATGTTGAGTCGGTTGAGGGGGATTCGGTTGAAGGAAGCCTTTATTATTTTTCCTAAAAGGTTGGTAATTTTTTTGATTTGTGGATTCAAACTTCTCAAGATGACTAGAGGTGGGTTTTGTTTCACGACTACTAACTGAGTTTTGATAATCACAAAGGGCAGTACACAAGTGTACGAAGGAAGGAAACTTCATCATGCCAAGATTATCTTGTATCTTAGTTTGTAAGTTCTCAATGAGCATCTGTTGGAGGTGAGGGTTGGGAATCTTTACATTGATTTGGGAATAAAGCATTTGGTAGCATGAAATAAATTCAATAACCTTTTTCATCATCCCTTTGCTTACATATCATCAAATCAACTAAGGTCATCTTAGGAGTCATGTGTACTTGGAAATGGTTAATAAATGATTCAACAAGTTCATTGAATGAACAAATTGAGTTATTTGGTAACGGGGAGAACCATTCTAAAGTGGTATCTTTCAAGGACCTAGGGAAAAGCTTAGCCAAGAGCTTATCCTCAAGGACAAAATCACTACATAAGGCGGTAAGCAGAAATATGGTTAGAAGGGTCTCATTTTCCTCTATATTTCTCAAACCTAGAAATCTCTATACCTTGTGGTATCAACATTCTCAATATCTCCAAGGATAATGGATTTATTTTGACATAGTATGAAGGTTGGTTGTTTTGATTTTGGTTTATGGTGGAAATTTTCTTTTGAAGGGATGAAACATTTTGCAAGAGTCGGTTAAGGATGGTGTCATTGGTTGTATTTTGAGATGGTGGTGAATATGGTGGAGGTGCATATGTGTTCGAGGGGGAAGTGAATGGAATGCTTATGGGAGGTAAAGTGGTAGAAGATATGATGTGAGATGCCACAAAGGTACTAGGATTGCTACTGGAAATACACAAGGTACGAAAGACATTACTAGTAGGTTGCATCGATGTTGTAACTTGAGGATTGATATAGGTGGAAATAGAGGTAAGGGTTGTGGGAGGAGGAATTTGAGTTCCTCCTTGACTTTGGAAATTGTTCGAATTTTGAGCACAACTAGTAGTTGAGGTAAGATGTTTCCCAACTATCTAAGCTAAGTTATGCATAAGTTGTATTCCCTTTTCACTTTCAATCATGCGGTGTATGTTATCTATGGTAGGAATAGTTGTGTTGGAAATATTTCCAGTACTCACTTGATGTTGTAGTTTTTCTAACTCTTCATGGATTTGGATCATGTTTTCTTGAGGGATAATAGCAACCATAGTTTCAACACTTATGCTACTTGAAGGTAAAAAGTTGTTAAGGGTATGGTCCATACCTAGTGCACTAGTGTCAACACTACAAGTGAAAGAGCTAGAAAACCCAAGATCCATGACGAGTGAGCTATCGTGGGATAACGTAAGTCTCGAACTACGTCTCACTATAGTATTAACAATAGGACACAAAGTTGTAAAGCTCATGCAAGGGACAACCAATGAATGCAAGATAAATGCAATGATCACAAGATAAATGATATTCTTTAATTTTGATTCTTATGTTTACAAATGCACTTGAAATGAAACCAAATTAAGCTAGATCCAATGAAATGAATGAAATAAAAAACTCAATAATCTGAAATAGAGATCTAACAACAACAAACTGAAACACAGAAACAAGGTTTTTAATGCTGAAAAATGTAGTTTCAAGTCTGACATGGGACTAAATCACCCAAAGGGGCGTATAAGTCCCAATCAGTGTTTTTTAAGGGTTCAAATGCTCCAAAATAGTCCACACAGAATACCCAGAAATTAGGTAAAACAACCTATACTGGGACTAAATCGCCCAGGGGGCGTATAAGTCCTAGATTGGGGTTTTGATGCTAATTTCAAAAAATTATGAGTGAATGTTAGGTTTTCTAGTTTGAATGATGTCTAGACTAAGTTAAATTAAAAATTTCAAATGAAATTCAATGATATAAGATGCAAGAATTCCAATTCTATGCACTTTCACTAATGCATCATTTAGAAACCCTAGATGCAAATTAACTAATGCAAGACCTAATGCAAAGTTAATCTAAGCTAGATCTAGGGATATGATGCACTCCAAATTAGAAATAAGGTGTTGTAAAGGCTAGATTCACCGAAATGAAATGATGAAAAATATAGGGGGAGTGGTTCCTATCTTTTGGGAGATGGAACACAAAGGGGTTTAGGACCTCCTTCCTATTTCCTTTAAATTTCATTCAAGGAAACCTTAGAGATCTCAATCTAGGTATGTGTTGATGATGTTTTCTGCACAGCAACAACTCAGACAGAATATAATATCCTATCTTTCTTGAAAGGTAAATCTCTATCAGCAAGCCTCAAGAGATAACCCCAAGGTCTCTAATGTCAGGTCTTCACAATGATAAACAACTCAGTGATAAATGTGAAAATGTTCGTAATCACAATAGGACCTTACTACAAGAAAAATATTGAATCTCAATTTATCAGATTTAACAATGTAATGATACTTCAATCCTAAATTTAACCCAATAATCAAAGAAATAACAAAAGATAAGGGTTTCAAAGAGATTTCTAAACTTAATATTAAACCTAAGATCAACAATGAAAATGACCAACACTTGAAATGGACCAATCCCTCAAAACTAATTTCTACTTGACCCAGATGGATCTACAATCTTGTAGAAAATAGCGCAATCTTCTAAGGTGTTAATATTTTCAAATCATGAACATTCATTCAAACAACCCTATCACAATTGAAATGAATAAACCCTCACAATTGAACTAAGCACAATGAATATAAAAGTCTAGGATAACTTTGCAAAGCAACTAACAATCAGTTGGTTGCGAAAAGTATGGACCAGGGATTGCTACAACACTTCAAATATCAAACCATTAACATCATTGAATCAAATCTAACCTAAATATTAACCTCCTCAAAGCAATTTTAAAGATGGAATAACAAGAACCATGCAAGATAAGAAAAAAACACAAGTATGGCACCAAATCACAATGTCATTACTTGCATCAAATTATCCGTTGTAGCAACAATTCCAACTTTCTGTTACAATATTTGCTTGAGAACAACTACTTGCTAACACTCACTCTACTAATTCACTCTAACTAGCTCTCTATTTGTCTATGTCTAAAACTTCTTAACCCTTACAAAAGAGGAAAAATGCCATATTTATAGAACCCCCAAAACATGTCGACCTAGATAAGATTTTACAAATAATAATAAGGCACAAGTCAACCAAGAGAAATTCAAAATGAAATAAAATATGCATTAAATGCACGAACTTCATCTAGGTCAGCCTAGGATCCCCGATGCAACTCGAACCAATGCATGGCAAAATAATAGGGAAGCACAAATCTCAATGTAGCCAATCATTAACTATCTTCCCCTTTGTCTTTATTATGATCCAACATCTCATGAACCTTCAAAATAACCCTATCTAAGTCGGCCACAGGTGGTAAAGGAAAAACCCTAAGTCATCTCTCAATTGATGCAATTTCTTCCCTTGACTGTTTCACCGACTTATCCCAATCCACCTTATAAGCTAGGTATTTGTCAATGATAGCAATGTATGTGGCCGCATCATCCAACTGGTGCTCAGAAATAGAATCCTCATTAATTGGGGCATAAACATCATGCCGCCACTTCCTCAACTATTCCAAACTCAAATATTTAGGAGCCATCTTCCTTCTCCCTGTCATAATCTCAAAAAAGGAAATGGAGCAATTATACACATCAGCCAGGGTATCATCAATCTGCCTCCTTTGTTTGTGGATCTTTCTCAAAACCTTATGCCTGATTTACAGTGCTTCAAACCACTCCCAAGGTTCAGCAGCCCCAGAGGAAGGAATAATTTTATCACTTACTAGCTTTTCCTTGGTGTACTCCATGATAGTTCTGGTTTTCTATAGCAGGAGATCTGCATCTTCCTTATCCTATGCTAACATTTCCTTCAACCAATCAATTGTCCTTACAGTATCCTTCCCAGTTGACAAAATCTCCTTAATGGCCTCATTACCTTTGGTTCAAACTCCTTGTAGCCAATTTGTAGTAGCAAGAGTGGAAGCCTTCATCTTTTCCAGCTCAATAATGGTCTCTTGAGGTAAAGGATTTGTAGCAGAAACCGAAGGATTAATAGATTGCAAGGGCTTCATCAAATCTTCCAAGCACTTCCTAAGATTCTCATTTTCTTTCTTTAGCTCCTGCTTGGTCTTTATTTCCTTTCTCAATCTGCCCAAGATGACTACACTAGACCCCTCATAATCCTCAATATCCTGCTCAATGGACGTAGGCCCTAGATTGAAAGTCTGAACATTGTAATCCTTTCCAACCACATCATCTCTATTTTTATCTAGAGTAGGGGTGGCAATGTGAACAACTCTGTTATGAGCCTCATCCCTTTCAATCCTTGAAATCACCCTAGCCTTCTTTTTACCTTTATCTTTTCCAATTTTGGCTAGTAGTTCATCCCAATTCGGCGGACTATCCTCCACAACAACTTGTTTTCTCCTTATCTCCTTGTCCAACCAACCAAGAATAGTGGATTCCAATTGAACCTTACCCTGTTTCTCCTCTTCTTGTTGACCTTTAGGTGCTTCTTCACTCAAATTCTTTTTTTAGGAGTTTCCTCCGTCTTGCTTTCTTTTTCTTCAGCATGCTCTTCTTCTTGTACAGGTGATGGAATCTTCCCTATCTCTTCTTCTACTGGTGGTGATCTAACCTCCTCGGTTCCAACAGGTGACTCTGCATAAGCTACCAAAGGAGATTGCATTACCTTTTCAATTTCTGCCTCTGCACTATGAAGATCACCCTCATGAAACTCCTCCTCCTCAGTATCTGGATGATCTTCAACATTCTCTGACTCACCTGGTTTTCTTTGAGCTTCATGAGCGGAAGGCACATCATCATGTTGTTCCATATGAAAAACAACCGAAGGAAGGTCCGCCTTAGGTACATTATCCTTAGGAGAAGGAGTCCTAGACCTCCTTGTATACACATTGGCCTTCTCCTCTGAGCTTTCAACATTTACCACCGGTGGGGTAAATTTTTCCTCTCCTGCAGTGGAGCCTGCCTTCTCTGACAACTTTATGATTCTTCTCCTCTTGGGTAAAGGATCATCAACCCCAGGATTCTGCCCTTCAGTTTCTTTTTGCTCAGACTTCCTATTCCTTGTCCTCTTCTTAGCCTTTGGCTTTCTCTATTTTTCTGCTTCCTGGGCCTCTGTTTCTTGAACACCTTTTATCTTGATTCTGAAAGGAGAATCCAACTTACCCTTGCCTTTAGGATCCTGCTTGGTAGATTCTTCAGAGGTGGAGTGAGGATTCAAATCTCCCATTAGTGCATTAGTGCATTGTACACCATCATTTTCCAACTCCCATAGCTTATGCTTTAGCCACATCTTGGTAAATTTGATAATTGGATCTATTAGTTGTTTTAATTCTATCTTTTCCTCTTCTAACCAATCCACATCACCAATTGGTCTATCTTTTATGGCCTCATAAGCAAGATCCTGGATCAAGTTTCAATCATCATCAAGTTGTTCCAAGACTTCCCTCACATTGTACAAATGGACTGATTCAGCTGGGAGGCAAGAAAACTTCTTCTTCCTGACTTCAAATTCATCACTACCATTGGCCCAGTAGTCCTCCAAATCAACCTTATGGCTATACTCTCTACTGGCCTTCTTTTGGGCTTCTCCTGTAATATCAAATCTGAACCTCTTAGAGTGAAAAGATAGGCCAAGAGTACTCATTTATTCTTTTGAAGCCTGGGCAGAACCAATGGAAGGACAAGCCTCTCCAATGCCAATCCTTAAGGGGAATTCTCCACCAAATCTAGTCTTATGCTTGTCCCTCTTGACAATGACATCAAAGTCACAGATCTTCCTAGTGACCTCCAATAGTAGAATGTGATCAGTAGGGTATCTTGGAAGTCTGTATGGGGCTCTCTAGCAGCCATCAATCCAGATATAGGAGAAAGTTGGGAACTGAATAAACCATGCCCCATATTTCTTGATGAGTTCCTTAGCCTGGTCTGAAATCTTGACATGCTCTGCACCTTGAAGCAATCTAGTGATATGCATGGTGAATGCATCATTCACCCTCCTATAGTTCGAACCTCCCAAGTGCAACTAAGGGTAAACCTCATAGATGATATCATGTCCAAAGGTGCCCCTTCTACTCAATCCTTTATAGGGGTGGAATCTCGCAAGTGCGTAGACCAAAAATGAAGTCATTGTGAAGGACTTTGTTTGCAACACATTGGACAATTGTTCGTGAATTACTTCACTAATGACCCCTGCCCAATGGTAGTTAATCTTCTCTTGCTCCATCCTCACAATCACATGTCACATCCAATTCTCAAACATGCCAGCATTCTTCAATCCAACCACCTTGCTGAGAAGAGTGATGGCATCATAATACTCCTTCTTGAACTTTTCTCTGAATAACTGCTTAGGCAACTTGGAGTAGTGTGACTTGGGCTTCTCCAGCCAGGAATTGATAAGCTATTGTGACTTCATAGTTTTTTCATTGTAGAACTCCTGAGTTGCCTTTATATTGAATCCCACCACATGAGACTTGTTTGGCATATCAAAAGTTTGAGCAATGGAAACAAGGTTGAGATTTGCTACAACCCTTCCCTGAGGACCAATAATTCTCTGTGTGTCCTAATCATAGTGTCTGGCACACTCAAGGACCAGCTCATAACACTGCACCATAGAAGGGAAACCAGCTACATGAGACAAGCCTAATTCCATCATCCTTCTAGCCACCAAAGGAGAATCCTCTGCTACCATTCTTCCTTTAAATTCCTCATAATCCCACAATCTGACATTTGTATTAGTCACTTATGACCAAACAGAAGTGATCTTTCTTTCAGGGATCTTTCTCTTAATGTCCATCTTAATATTTTCTGCATCAGGCATTGAAGACCCAGCTGCTACCTTGCTAGATTCAGCCTGCACTCAATAAAGAGCATAGTAAAAACCACAGGAAGAGAATGTTAATCCATCATGACACCGTTAGAATGAACCTCATATAATCAAGGTGTTATTAAATCACATATAAAATGATCACAACAAATTTCGGGTTTCAGGACCATCCGCAGAATTTGAGCTTGAGCGAAATTTCGGGGAATTCCAGGCTAGACGGATTCCGATGGAATAATCATAAAAACACCTACTAACAATTAAATCTAATCATTATCCATCAATAAACCACATAGGAGATCACAAGATAGCATGAATAAATCATAAAATGCATTGTAAATCATTAATAAATCATGCCATTCCAGATTTCCTTACATTTCACCAAATTTTGGGAAAATTCGCCAAAGACGGATTTCCGCAAAGGCAGAGACACTTTGCAAATCCGGAAAAAACAAGGAACTAAGGACTTCAACAAAATCTGGAGTCAACGGAAATCCACAGATAAGGTAAAATTATGAAAGCAATGTAGATTCTGGGAACTCAAAGGAAATCGGGAAAACGACAGAGATCGGGAAAATCTGGGGTTGACAGAAATCAGCGGAGTATATGAAACTCTAAAAATAACAGCGGATTTCAGAAAAACCAAGGAGATCGGGAAAATCCGCCAGAGACAGATTGTCCCGAGGGAACGAAAAAATCCTGGATTGAGGCCGAAACTTGGACATCGGCGTTAAATCACAATTATGCTCATAACATCAAATTGATCATGAATTTCAAAGATTTAAGCTTAGGGAAAGTTGAATATGGGCTTTCTATGGATTTTCTTTGCATTCTAAGCCAATTCAAGAACATACTAAAGATAAATGGCGATGCCCTAAATTAAACCCCACAAATCCGCCATTAAAGCACAGACGAGCTCAGAATTAAATATTTTGACTGCCAAAGCCTTACTAGGGAAAACTCACAACCTCTTGAGCATGACCCCTCTCAATGCAAAGGAATAGATGAGCTTGAGGCTCACTTGGAAGACCATAAATCAAACAATGCTATGCAACCCTAGTCACGAAAATGTTCAAATAACGTAGAGAATCAAACCCAAATAAGCTTTATAACTTCAAAGCGCTATCTGTAATCATCAATTCAAAGCAAGGCAATTGAAAACATACCATTGTGAAGCGAAAATCAATCCCAAAAATAGTAAATGTGAGATTTAATGGCGTCCACACAAAACAAATCGAATGGTTCCCAAACCCAACACCTCAAATCCAAATTTAGCACTTGCAAGAATGTACTCCTCAGCTCAAATGACAGCAAGCAATAAGCATAATAGCATAATAATCATCTGAAATCAATTAAATACATCGCTTGTCAAAGGTACAGACGACATTAAATGTAATCGACAAGATAGTCAGAAAACCTGAGAACCCGACAACAGGGGGAATCTAGAAAAATCTGGCCCACGCGGAATTCCGTGAAGATTGAAAATCTCTGAATCATAGTGCACAGTCGGAAACCAAGCAGGATCCGAGAAAATCGGGAAGGGATGGAAAGTCCCGAACTTCAGTGAAAACCTGAACTTGGCTCAAAATTAAAGATCCTCAAAGAATAACCAAGGGGAATCACTATGGCAATCAAAATAAACATTTTAGCACATGCCAAAGTAAGATAAAACCCAAAAATGAAAGGGCCAAGACACCAAAACCAAAGCGAAAGAGGGTCCCTACATTCAGCAGGGCATGTGTGCAAAAACTACACAACAGTATGGAATTAGGGAAAGAGATCTGCAAGAAGGTGTCTTAGGGGTGTGATTAAAGACAATGAGGGGGTTCACCACTAAGCAAAGGCTTGGAAAGACAAGTAATGAAAGTAACATTCAAAACCTAATGATATGACCTAGAAAATGAACTCAAATCAGAATAACAAACTGGAGATAAATAGGGGTGCACCTAGAGAACTAAAGATACTTGAAACAAGATTTGAATTCCTAAAAAATATGAATTTTAAAGCACACTGGGACTCATACGCCAATAGGGGTGATTTAGTCCCAGTTTAGGGTTTTGGGCTAGATCTAGAATCTAGAATTGCTAAACCAGGATCTACAAAAAATGTTTGAAATCTAGTATACTGGGACTCATACACCACAAGTAGCGATTTAGTCCCAATATTAGGGTTGATCTGAAACTCTAATATCATCTAGTGGTCTCCTATAGCTTCTCTCCCTTTCGATCTCCAACTTTGAAACACTAAATTCTGACTTGTAGGTGACTTTTAGTGATCTTGCAAGGTGGATGACAACTTTGAAAAAAATTCTCCAATCTTGCTCTTTAATGGATCTTCAACCTAAATTTTCAAATCACACATCAAGGAGAGGGAAAAATGTTTTTTTGTTAGTAGATAGGGGTTTTCCTTGGTCAAATCCCATTTTGGTAATCAAACCTTGAAATGAAATAAAATAGAAAGAAGGAATGATGAATGAACAAATAAGCTATATTGCAACTCACCAAACCCTTGGAATAAAGGCTATAAACTTGTATATAATGGCTAGCATGAATGTAGATCTTGACTCTTGATTGAATGTTGTAGATCTTGACTTGAATGCTTGCTTGAATCATAAAAACCTACATCATAAATGTTAGCTCAAAAACAAACATGATGCATGATGAATTTGGCATGATGTTTGACTCTTAAATATAGCTCCAAAATACTTGATAATCAGCTCTTGAATTCTCTTGTAATCATAAACTTTCTATAGCAATACTCTCATCAATTTACTAAGAGAAAATATTTGAAATAACCTTGTATTTATACTTGTTTATGCCAAATTTCCTAAAATTACAACACTACAAGCCGACGTCAAATCTAGGAGAATAAAATCCCACCAAGAATTTGAATTCAAAATTAGGTCCAAGCTAAGTAGGACTCATACGTTAGTTGAGGCGTAAGATTCCCATTAGGCTACGCTTGGGACACAAATTTCAAGAAATGTTTAGTTTTATCCTAAATTCAGGACTAGCCCCCGAAACTTAGGTGGGACCCATATGCCCAAGGTGGCATATGGGTCCTAGATCACTAAATTTGGGCCATACAATCCAAAATCATTAAATTATGATTGGTTATTTGATATGTGTCAGGATCATCCTCAGAAAGATGCATTAAATAAAGCTTGTGGATGCAAAATAGGACCAAATAAGGCATAAAGAAGCCCAATTTTAGTAGGGAGGACCCAAAAAAGTGTGAAAATGTAAAGGGATACATTTTTCTACACTACAATATGTTACTATGTTCCATTTTATTTTCCACCCATACTTTCCCTTATCTAATTGTGGAGAGGTAGAGAAAATAAACAATTAAATAAACAATTTACATCAATTTCTTCAAATCCCCTTACTTTTCCATGTCAATAATATTTGATGTTCCACTAAACCACATCAATAGTCGAGTAAGTGCACAAAGATGGGGAACCAAAAAGGGATCTTAAGTGGCCAATTTTTTTCTAAAATCAAGAAAGACTAGTCTTGGATGAGAAATTGAAGATAGTTACACTCAAAATTTGAAGATGCAATGAAAACAAGAGTTGTAGTGCTCTGAATCTACTTTCTAAAATACTATTTTTTAAAATGGTAGAGATTAAGGGGTTCAAAAGGGAGGGCCACACAAAGTGGTCCTTTTTTTTTTCAAAAAACATAACAAAGAGTTTGGCCCTTTAGAAAATGTTAACTTTTTCTAGTATTTCAAAAATCAATTTAGTGAGAAATTAGCTAACACCATGCAGTTTATGCTTGATTTTTTTACTAATTTTTTAATGAATTTATGATATTTTACTAATTTTTAAAGTGGACACGTCTTGAAAAATAGAAAATTGAGTGTGCTTCCCCCTAATTTTTTTGAAAACTAATCAAAAATAAATAAATAAATAATTGAATAAGTGTAGAATGGAGTTTAGTTTATAAAAATGTAATTTATTTGAAATTTTGATGAATGGTTAAAAAATAAAGTAAAAAATAGCACGCATTGGTTTTTGACAAAAAAATGGATACACTAACAAAAGAAATTAAAAATGAAAACCTTAACATAATCAAAACATTAAAAAATACATGGTTAGAAAGCTAAAAGAGAGTTTAACATTATCATGGTATTTTTTTGACTTGAAATTTAAATGTTGAGAAAATGTGTCTCAACCTTTCAATTGCATAAGGTATTGTTGATAGGTAAACATGAGGGGGGTGCAAGGGGGTACCTCCCTACAAGGGGTTCGGGATTCACACACCCTAGTGGGGGGTTAGGGGCAACGCCCCTAAAATCCAAATATTATTTATATTTTATTATTATAAATCTAGACCATTCACCATTAGGTCTTAGATCTAACGGTAGATATTTTGTTGGCTTAACTTGCCCTAGAAGGCAACCCTATTTTTGAGGGTGTTGTATTACAACTATGTATTGTGATGTATTCTGAGAGTCTGATAGCAATCGTGTTGCCTCTAGATCTATGGTTGATGATACTCCTGTCAAAAGCTTGTTTTGTAAGTATATTGTAATATTTGTGATTTTTGAATAATATATTGGGTGGCTTTTGGAGTTTGTGATTTTTCTTCCGAAAGGATTTCCCCCATGGAAATCATTATATTGTGGTATGCATGATATTTATGTTTATTTTTGTTTAAGTTTCTATAACTGTTGTAAAGATCTGTAAAGTTTTGCATTATCCTCCTCTCAAGATTAGTGTGGGAACTTCTTTCACTACCTTAACTTCCTTACAGGTGGTATTAGAACCTGATCACTTTAGTTTCAATTATGGTTTGTTCAGTTTTTTGAACTAATCTAGATTTGAGTGAGAGCTTGTGAAAAAGATACTTTGTGATCTTGTTGCAAGAATTTTTAGATGGAAAGTTCATCAAGGAGAATAGAGGTGGATAAATTTTCTAGAAATAATTTTGAGATGTGGAAGTTGAAGATGGGGGATCTATTAATAGATCAAGATTTGTGGGATGTTGTTGATGAAAATGTTTCAAGGCTTGCAAATCCTACTTTGGCTACTCAATATGATGTTATTGTTGGGAAAATGTATCTCAACCTTGCAATTATATGCAATTTATTGATGATAGGATATTTATATATTTATATATATGTTTTCTAGTTACACCGATAGGTGTATACAATGGAAGCACAGAGTGAAATGTGAGTGTGTTAACTTTTTCAGGAAACTTCTAGAATGGTTGACATATATTAAATAAAGGATATATTGTAAATCTAGACCATTCGTTATTAGGTTTTAGATCTAATGGTAGGTATTTTGTTGGCCTATCTTACCCTAGAATGTAACTCTATTTTATGAGGGCATTGAATTACAATTATGGTAGAGACTGTCATGATTTTTGAGAGTCTGATAGAGGTCATGTTGTCTCTTGATCTCTGAGTGGTGATACTCTTGTGAGAAGCTTGCTCTACAAGTATATTGTAATCTTTGTGATTTACTGAATAATATATTGGGTAGCTTTTGGAGTGTAGGGTTTTTCTCCCAAAAGGGTTTTCCCCAAGTAAATCATTGTGTCATGGTATGCATGATATTTATGTTTGTTTATGTTTAAGTTTCTGTAACTATTAAAGATCTATAAAAGTTTTGCATTATTCTCCTCTCAAGATTAGTGTAGGAAGTTGTTCCACTACCTTAGCTTCCTTACAAGTGGTATTAGAGCTTGATCAGCTTTGGTTTTAGTTGTGGGTTGTTGGGTTTTTTGAACTAATCCAGATTTGAGTGGGAGCTTGTGTAGAAGATACTTTGTGATCTTGTTGTAGGAATTTTTAGATGGAAAATTCATTAGGGAGAATAGAGGTGGAGAAATTTTCTGGAAATAATTTGAAATGTGGAAGCTAAAGATGGAGGATTTGTTGATAGATCAAGATCTATGGGTTGTTGATGAGAATGTTTCAAGGCCCAAAGATCCTACGTAGGCTACTCAATATGATGTTATGGACCATAAAGCCAAGGATCTAATCAGATTGTGCTTGGAAGACTCTTTTTTAATTGATGTCCATGAAGAGACCTCTAAACATAAACTATGGAAGAAGCTTGGTGAGATGTATCAGGCCAAATCTTTAGTGAACAATACTTTCTTGAGGAAGAAGTTGTATTCCTTGATAATGGAAGAGGGTGGATGAATCACAGACCACCTGGAAGCATTCAATATGTTAGTGTTCAATTTGCACCAGTTGGTGTCAAAATGTATGAGGAGGAGAAATGTCATATTCTAATTTGTTCTTTGTCTGATTCATGGGATTCTCTTGTTGTGGCTATTGGGAGTACTTCTATTATTTTGAAGATTGAAGATGTGATGGGTTCTTTGCTTTCTAAAGAGATGGGGAGGATGATATCCATCACTTCCAAGGAGGCTCTGAATGTTCATGGAAGACCTAAGGAAAAAGGCAAGAAGTGTTGAGAAATGTGACCCAAGTTATTGGCTTGATCGCTTCCTGGAGTGTCTATATTTTCCTCCTTCATCGGCCTGAGTTTTGTCGCAAGGTTCTGAAATTTCATAATTGGGTGACAATGTGTTGGTCACGGGATCGCTGTTTTCTCTAACCTTGGAACCTTGTCGTGGAATTCAGAATTTTTTTAACTTGTCGACTGGTTGATCTTCTTTGTTGCGGCGTTTGGGAAAATCCTAACCTCCAACTGGAGGTTGTAAAGTTTGGGTCTTCCCCAACTGGGCAATAATGTTATTGCCATGTCATGACTTTTGGGAACTTTGTAACCTCTGTCGTGAGGTTTGGAAGTTCAGGTTTTGAGTGATGGAGCGATCCCTTTGTCGGCGTGTCACGAGATTCAGGAACTTTCTAACCTCCGTCATGAGGTTTTGAATTTTGAGTTTTAGGTTATAGGGTGATCCTTCTATCGGGATGTCACAGCTTCTCAGAACTTTGTAACCTCCTTCATGAGGTTTGGAAGTTCGGGTTTTGAGCGATGGAGCGATCCCTTTGTCAGCATGTCGCGGTGTTTGGGAAAATCCTAACCTTCTTCTAGAGGTTGTAAAGTTCAAGTTTCTCCCGACTAGGCAACATGGTCGGTGTATGGTGGGACCTATCTACATGGACGGTGATGTCAGTTGTACGACTAGTTCTCGTGTGGATGTGGGGACCATTTGGGACCTAATAGGTTGGTGGATCGTGATGAAGGCCAACAGGTGACGATGACGTGGAGGACAAATGGCATGTGGGCCCATGTGCTCAATGGTTGACTCGATGACTCTTTGTGAACCCTAAGCTTGATAGTGGAGATTTTTTTGACTATCTATCCAATGGCCAGCATTGATGATGGAGTATGGCTCAAGGTGAAACCCTAAAGGGGCGCAGTAGCTAAATAATTTGTTAGCGATAGAGAAAAGACTCTTGGGATCAGCCAAGGAGTCTCTTTGGAATCTCTCTAAGAGCGGAGGTCAACCCTAGTCAAGCCGAGCTGTAAGCTGAAAGTTTGGATGTGGCGAAGGCTAAGGGAAACTCTCTCAAAGCTCAAAGCTTGGAGCAGAGATTGGCGGCGACTATGAGCGGTGGTAACCCTAAGGCATGGAGGCCGAATGTGAGGCCGAAGGGCTAAGTTCTAGCCGAGGCTACCAGGTGAAGACTGAGAGGATATGTGAAGGCTGAGAGGTTTTGTGGAGGTTAAGTGGTTGGGCACCGAACAAATCGAGAGGGACGAGGTGCAGGATGCAGGCCTAAAGGTCAGATGCAAGCAGTGAGGCCGCAAGGCTTGGCGTAGACTGGCTGAGAACCTGGGTGTATGTCAAGAGGTTGTGACACCATGGGAGAGATGGATCTTGTAGAAGGTGAAGGTCAAACGAATGTGTGATGGAGAGGCTGAGAGGTTGATGGTCAAGTTGTGTGGTTGTGTAGACACAAGATGTCTCCTACTGAGAGAGGTGATTGCAAGGGGTTATGCTGCCATATTTTCTCCAGAATGAACAAGATGTAAACTCTATAAAGGTCATGAGCTTGATATTGTATTGTAACTGTATTTGTTGCTAAATAATACAATGGAAATTTGGGCTTTTGGAGTGTGGGGTTTTTTACCTGAAAGGGTTTTCCCCACGTATATTTGTGTGTTCACATCTTATGTTTCATCTTTCATGGCTATTGATTATGGGTTTTTGAATCTATTATTGGTGTTGTTGAAATTATTTTGCATGAGTTTTTGTCTAAGGGTCAATGTGGGAAATGAATTGTGTCTGTTTCTACTTTATGCCATAGTATGAGGGTGTTTCATCCCCCTCATTTTTTACCAACAAGTGGTATCAAAGTTGTGTGATTGTAGGAAGCGTGGAGTCTAGGACTCCCTGATGCCAACAAGTGGTATTAGAGCCTTCTTCTAGGATGTGTGTGCTTCCTAGTGTGTTTTTGGTTCTAGGTATTCCTTCTGTAAAGATTTCTTAGTCTTGGGCTTGAGGAAATCTGGAGGAATCGGCTGATGTTTTGATCCTTTGGTGAGTGGAATTTCTTTCTTTTTTGTCAAAGTTTTTGAGACAACACGTAGCATGAAAGATGATGAAGATAGAGAGACTTGATTTGGTCATATTGAAATGATGTGACCTGAAGCTCATGAGTTGGCAGCGAATGATCCTGATGCATGGGGTGGAATATTTTTTGCTTCATGGTTGTGTTGCAACAAAGCATTCATATTGGGTGTCTACATGGGAGGCTCCTTGATGATATGGAGAAGCTTTGGTTGTTGTTCAGTCATGGAGTAATGTGCTTACACTGGGTTTTTTGACTTAGTATTGAAGGCATTGTTCTCAGTACCCTGATTACATGAAGGCTATCGAATTGGCCATTGGATGATCTAGAAGCTTCTGTAATAGCCTATTGTTGGTGTAATTAAATATCTTGTACATTGTCCTAGGTCATAATTACACCTTAGTTAAGTTTACTTAGGGACCACATAGAAGGTTGTTGGAGAATTTCCACTTTTGGTGGACTTGACATGTCATCACCTCATCATTTCCACCTTTTGTGGACATATCATGTGATTATCTCTCCATCTTTGGTGGAGTGATAAGTTTTACTAGTTGTCTCATGTCATAAGATTCTGACACTTGTCATAATCTTATGCCCTTCTATGTTCTCACCTTGGCTATTTAACCAAGGAGTCTTTCTCATTTGTAATCAATCATAATCAGTCATATCATATTAATGGCATTGAATACAGTTTATTCTTGTCATATCATTTCTCTCTTTCTTGTGCTTTCCATTTGGTCCATAGATCTTGGGTGGCATCCATAGCCAATTCTAACATGGTATCAGAGCGTGTTTGGAGCCATTGGAGAGTCTTTTTCTGAAGAGAGATTCTAGATCTGAGGAGGTTCTGTTCGTGGCTCTTTGTTACAGGTTCACATCCGAGCTTGCTGGTGCAAATCTGAGCTCACCATTGCGTCCGGAAGGTTCGAGAAAGTTGATTTTGCCTTTTGTTTCGTCTAAATCGGAGCTACGAGGCCAAATCTATGAGGGTTTGAAGCTGAAGAGTGGTTGCCAGATCCAGAAGGTAGCTGCAATTTTGGAGGATTTTGGGTCAAATCCGACCCTGCCATCGCATCCAGAAGGGCCAAAAACCCTAAGATCAACTGTCAAATCGTCCGATTCGGAGCAGTTGTCCGGTGAGGCAAAAAAAATTTCCCGAAGAGCCGTACGGCCCCCAGGGCGTCATTAATGTCGGTACGATTTTTTTATAAAAAAAAATATATTTCAGCTTTTTAAATATTTTTTGAAAAAATTTGAAAATAAAATATTATTGTACCAGTTTTTTTTAAAAAAAAGATTTTATTAAAATCAAAAATTTAAATTAAAAATTAAAAAAAAAAAGGGGAAAAGTCTTTGTACAGTCTGCAGACTTTTCGTCGGCAGACCGTACTTTTCTCGGCAGTCGCATCAACCACGTGGCACAAACACATAAGCCCACGTCACTGTGTGGCCCCCGTGGACAAAGCATTTGGCGGGTATTCACGGCCGGCGGCAACCAGAAAGAAACTCCAGCGGTCGCTTCAAAATTACCGGCGGTCAAAAATCACACACCGGCCGACAAACTTCAAAATTCCGGCAACAATGAAGATCCCGGTAAGGCTGGAGAATATTCCGAAAATCGCAGAATATTCCGACAGTACTCTTACAATTCCGGCCACGTCCTCTCAAACGTCAATTTTATACTCCTGTTCGCAGAATATTCGGTTGCCAGGGAATATTCTTTTTTGACGGGCCCGAAGACGTCAAATTTAATAGAAGAAATGATGACGTCAGCAGCCTTTTGAAAATTTTGGCCCCCTCACCGTTGGGCCTTTTGATTTTTCAATCAAACTTCAAACGCTCATAACTTACTCATTTTGACTCCTTTTTTCGAGCAATTTTTTTTTATTTGGGCTATAATTTCGTGCTCTACGCACTGGTGCAATCAATTTTTTGTTTTGGTGCTTGGTTTTTCTAGAATTTGTAGATTCTCATAGGTGTTGTTGCTTCGTCCTCATTTTGGGAACTTCGGGAGCTTATATCTTGCTCCTACGGTAACATTTTTGAGTGAAATTTCTTTTAAAAGTATATGATTTTTTGTGTGCTTCTCAGTGGTAGGATCAGATTGATCTCATTTTGTACCAAAAATTGTACTTGATACTGTTGCCTATTTTGGCATTTGTAAGCACTAAGATCAAGTCTAGCTTGTTGTTTTTAGCATCTAGCAACTGTAAACGCACTAAATATAAAGTGCCAAATCAGATATTGCTTGGGGGGTTTCTTGATTGAGTGATTTGGGGGGGTAATCTTGCAGTGATTATTTGCATTCTTTTGCTTGATTTGTGTTCTTGCAATGGGGAAATCTCAAATTGAACCCCTAAATCCACATAATTATGCTACATGGAGAAAAGCAGTAACAAACTATCTCATGATGAAAGGTCTAATAGGTCATCTAAAGGACAAAATTCCAAAACCTACAGATGCTAAAGAATTGGCAATGTGGGAGATTGATCGTGAGAAAACACTTGGATGCATATGTTCATTAGTCTCATTTGATTTGCAGTTTCATATTGAATCATGTAATTCACCTAAAGAGGTATGGGATACTTTTGAGAAATTGTATGGCAAAACAGATAAGATTAGAGGCTATCAGATTGAGAATGATTTGATGAATCTTGATCCTAAAAGTTTTGACCACATCCAAGACTACATCTCCAAAATCAAGCAACTAAGAACACATTGAAAGAATGCACTATTGAAAAAGAGGATTTACAATTGATTCTGAATGTGTTATCCAAGCTTGGTCCTGAGTATTCAGTGTTTGTTTCTGGCTTTCATACCCATCGACTTTCTATGGGAGCATCATATGTTGATCCTAAGTTTGATGACTTTGCAAATCTCCTAATCCAAGAGGAAGCTAAGTTAATGAACATGGGTCTAATCAAGTCTTCCAAACCACAAGCATTGGTGGCAAATGAGTCTAAGGTACAGAAAGAATCAACCAATCTTGATAAGAAGCAAAAGAAGAAAAAGAACAAGCCACATAAAGAATCAGTCCTCATCATCAAAAGGAGAAACATCTAAGAAGGAGAGACCTTTTGTGCATATTGCAAGAAAGATGGACATGAAGAACACTATTGTTATAACATTGATGAGTTGAAAAATCTTCTCAAAAAGAATCGCATTCATTTGCCTTCTAGAATGTCTGAATCTTCTCCTTCTACTTCAAAACAATCTAAAAAGGACAAAAGTCAAACATATATATCAGGATATAAAGGACAAGCTCTTTGTGCTCATTCAAGTCCAGGATCAGGGAGATGGCTTCTAGATTCAGGATCATCACATCATATGGCATCTTCGCAGACTATCTTCTCTACATTTCAGCCTTGTTCAATGTCTCCTATCTTGATGGGAAACAATACATACATGAGTGTAACAGGGAAGGGATCTATTAGCATTGGGGAGAACACTTTTCAGGATGTCTTGTGTGTTCCTCATTTGACGAACAATCTTCTTTCCATTTATCAGATTACACATGGTGGAGATGGGAGAACTGTGGAGTTCACCCCTGATTCTGTTATCATTCATGACTTGGAGACTAGAGATATCATTGCTACTAGGGTGGTTGATCATTCATCTCGGTTGTATTCCTTTGCATAGTTTGCTTCTGATGATGATGATGTTCCTTCAGCTGTTGATCACAACTATGATTCTGAGGAGACATTTGGATTTTTGAACTTGGGTATACTCACATCAGATCCAGTACTTAAGCCATGCACTTCATCTCCTCCACCTACTGTTGTACTTGATGATGCTTGTGTTCCTACAGTTTTGGCTCCTAGTGATTTAGTGCAGCAGGATCATGTTTGTCTTCCAGATATGGCTACTTTTGATGACTTCTTAACAGGTATTTCATACTTGTTTGTGGAGTCACATCTTTCTGATTTGGAGGACACCATTGATAGCATTCATCTTCTCTTTGATGAAGATGCACCTTCTTCAGTTGTTGTGAGGGATCACTTTGACCCTCTTGTTCATTCTCTACATGATCATTCTTCTCAGTTTGGCGTGAGTGTGGATTCTTTTGGATAGCATTTGGAGGAGGCTTCTTTGTCTTCAGAGGGGATATCCTTGTCTTTGGATAGTGCTCTACATCATTCTCTACTAGATGTTGGATTGTACTCTTCAGCAGTGTGGCCTAGAACACCTGATTGGAGTGGTTCAATTTTCTGCATCGACATGGAGACACTTGGGCATGCTTCAGAGACATCATCATCCATCATCCATCTTCATGATTTCCTGCATACATCCTTGGTTTTGTTTCTTCCTAAGGGGAGGAACGTTGTTCGGCGAGATTGGATCATCTTCAGCATTCAATGTCAAGCTTCTACCATTCTTGCAGGAGACTCAACATTGAGGGGGGGCTACCTTGCTTCTCTTCTACTTCTCTCTTATGGGGGGGTCTTTTTCCTCACATGGGGTTTTTACCTTCTCATTCTTCATTGAGAGCATTTATTGTTGTATTTCATCTCTCTTTTGAGGGGGAGTTTTGTCCCATGAGGTTTTCTCCCTTTCCCGCTTGTGAGAGATTTCATTGCATTGATTGCATTGTTTGTACATGGGTACCTAACATGGCCTAGTAGTCGGGACCCATCTTGCATTGTTTTCATTTGTGCACTACTCCCTAAGTTGCACTTAAGGGGGGGTGTTGGTGTAATTAAATATCTTGTACCTTGTCCTAAGTCATAATTACACCTTAGTTAAGTTTACTTAGGGACCACATAGGAGGTTGTTGGAGAATTTCCACTTTTGGTGGACTTGACATGTCATCACCTCATCATTTCCACCTTTTGTGGACATATCATGTGATTATCTCTCCATCTTTGGTGGAGTGATAAGTTTTACTAGTTGTCTCATGTCATAAGATTCTGGCACTTGTCATAATCTTATGCCCTTCTATGTTCTCACCTTGGCTATTTAACCAAGGGGTCTTTCTCATTTGTAATCAATCATAATCAGTCATATCATATTAATGACATTGAATACAGTTTATTCTTGTCATATCATTTCTCTCTTTCTTGTGCTTTCCATTTGGTCCATAGATCTTGGGTGGCATCCATAGCCAATTCTAACACCTATCTCTTAGATGCATGTGCATGTTGCTAGTTTTGGAGTTGGCTTGAAATGGGTTTGAAGTTCCTGAGCTGTTGTTTGTACTTGTATGGCTTAGTGGTTTTGCAGGTTTTACATGGTCAAGAAAAACTTGTGGTGATGTGGAACTGCTTTTAAGCTATATAGACCCTGGCGTTTGGGTGTGACTATATGATATAGTTGCAGTTCAGCATGGTTTGAGGAGGTGTGATGTCTTCTCTGCATGGGAGTGTTGGTACGTGATTTTTCACTCAGCATTTTTGTGGTGGTGCTAGTGGGTTTCTTGACTATGGTGCTCCTTGTGGATGTGATTGGATCGGATCTAAGCTTGATCTGGTGTTTGAGTCATGTTGTCTACATTGTTGTTCTCTTTGAGATCTCAGTTTTGTTGTTTCCAATGTGATGATGGGTTTGCATGTTTCTATTGAATGGATCTATGGGTTGTGCAATGTTGTGGGTTGTCTTTACCTACATGTTTATTATGAGAGAACTCAGAAGTGGATTGTCTATATCCATGAGGTTGATTCATTGTTGGTACAAACTTATTAGATGGCCTTGTCTATGGTCACTTGTGCATTGGTGTAGCTACTTTGAGATAAGAGGATGGATTGATGTCATGGATATCTTGGATACACTACCTTATGTAAGCTTTCGACAATGATGGTTATGGTCTACTTGGTTTGGAGATCTTGGTGTCGCTTGGCATTATTGTCAAATGGACATGTTGTTATTGTGGACCTAGAGGATTTTCAGTTTAGCAAATGTTTGGTCATGATTCTTGGAGAGCTCAGTGTCACAGTTCAGTGGGAGCTTTAGCAGTGACTGTGGGTTCATCACATGGTGGTGAATGATCTTCTTTAGTGTTGCAGATGTTACTAGGAGGGACTCTTAGATCTTGTTGTTGCAAAAGAGTTCTTTCACATTTTGCATGGATGCTATTTGAAGATGTGTAACATCTTGGATCCATAGAGGACTCTTGGAGTTGTTGGCTGAGATATTGGCAGTGCTTGATAGGTGATGTTGGTTTAGAGTTTTTTTTGTTTCATGTCATGGTATACTCTTGATTGTGCATTAGATTTTTGGCATGACGCATTGTTCTTGAGACCATAGTATGTTCACCTGGAGCATGGGATCTCCTAAGGAGGATGTGTAGATCATGATGTCATGATAAGTTTCAGGTTTAGATGATTGGAGCTTTGACAATGGTCTAGTAATTCTTTGTGTATTGGGTGCATTGGTCATATGCTTGAAAACTTCATGATGGTGCATTGTTGCATTTGGAGTTTAGCATGAGATGATCGGTTGAAGGTGCTCATGGATACATGGAGAATAAGGTGACATAGTTGGCATTTAGAGGTGTATGTAGGAGAATTTTCTATAGCTACATGTTGTGCATATCATTGTGGATGGCTCCTTGTAACTAGATTTTTGTACTCTCTATGTTATCCTATTGGTAGACTCAGCATGCCTTGATCTTTTCAGATTTAGCATTACCCATGCAATGGGAGTTCCTAGATGTGTTTGTTCTTCTTCAACCGGTTGGCACATGGAGTTTGATTCTACAATTGATGGGTTGGTTGTGTAAGTGGCATGAGTTTACTGATGCTCATACCTTGGAGGCACAAGTGATTGGATGGATTACCACATGTTGTGGGTGCTATTTTTCATTCGTGTGGGTTGATCAGTTGGATGGGAGCAGCTAGTTTTTTGGTTGTTTTTCTAGATGATGTTCTATCTTTTTTTTTGGAGGATGGCTTCATAGTTTTGTTCAAGTCAAGGGCTTTAAATTTGATGGTTTTTTCTTCTATATAGCTCGTGAGCACAGTGGAGTGTTGGTTGTGTTGGTGCCTTTGTTTTCTATAGGATTTGATGCTTGTGTTCTTTAGACTGATGCATATACACCTTGGCTCATTCATTTTTCCTATCGTGGATGGTTGGAACTGTTGCCTGAGTTGGTGGACATCTTGGATGTCATTGTTTAATGTTATTGTGTTTGCATTGGAAGAAGCCAATAATTTCTTCATCAAGTGGGAGAATGTTGAGAAATGTGGCTCAAGTTATTGGCTTGATTGCTTCCTAGAGCACTTATCTTTTCCTCCTTCATTGGCCTAAGTTTTTTCATGGGGAAAGTTCATAACTAGGCGATAGTGTGTTGGTCACGGGATCCCTATTTTCTCTAACCTTGGAACCTTGTCACAAAGTTTAAAAGTTTTTTAACTTCCTGATTGGCCAATCTTCTTTGTTGTCACGATGTTTGGGAAAATCCTAACCTCCAACTGGAGGTTGTAAATTTTAGGTCTTCCCCAACTGGGCAACAACATTATCGGCATGTCGCGGATTTTGAGAACTTTGTAACCTCTATCATGAGGTTTGGAAGTTCGATTTTTGAACAACAGAGCAATCCCTTTGTTGGCGTGTCGTAGAATTTGTGAACTTTGTAACCTTCATCGTGAGGTTTGGAAGTTTGAGTTTTGGGTGACTGGGTGATCCTTCTATCAGGATATCACGACTTCTAGGAACTTTGTAACCTTCATCATGAGGTTTGGAAGTTCGGGTTTTGAGTGATGGAGTGATACCTTTGTTGACATTTCGTAGTGTTTGGGAAAATCCTAACCTTCGTCTGGAGGTTGTAAAGTTCAAGTTTCTCCCAACTAGGCAACATGGACGATGTATGGTGGGACCTATCTATGTGGATGGTGATGTCAGTTGTATGGTTAGTTGCCATGTGGATGTGGGGAACATTTGGGACCTAATAGGTTGGTGGATCATGATGAAGGCTGACAGGTTGTGATGACGTGGAGGATAGATGGCATGTGGGCCCATGTGCTCGATGGTTGATTTAGTGACTCTTTGTGAACCCTAAGCTCGATGGTGGAGATTTGTTTGATTGCCTATCTAACAGCCAACATTGATGATGGTGTATGGCTCAAGGTGAAATCCTAAAGGGGCGTAGTAGTTGAATAGTCTATTAGCGATAGAGAAAAGACTCTTGGGATCGGCCAAGGAGTCTCTTTGGAAGCTCTCTAAGAGCAAAGGTCAACCCTGGTCAAGCCGAGCTACAGGCCAAAAGTATGGATGTGGCAAAGGCTGAGGGAAACTCTCTTGGAGCTCAAAGCTTGGAGCAGAGAGTGGCGGCGACTATGAGTGGGGGTAACCAAAAGGTGTAGAGGCCGGATGTCAAGCTGAAGGGCCAAGTTCTAGCCGAGGCTACCAAGCAAAGATCGAGAGGATGCGTGGAGGCCGAGAGGCTACATGGAGGTCAAGTGGCTGGGCGTCGAACAAATCGAGAGGGTAGAGGTGTTGGATTCAGGCCAAGAGGCCGGATGCAAGCAATGAGGCCATGAGATTGGGCGCAGACTGGCTGAGAACTTGGGTGTATGCTGAGAGGTTCTGACGCCATGGGAGAGATAGATATTGTAGAAGGTGAAGGCCAAGAGATTGTGTGATAGAGAGGTCGAGAGGTTGATGGTCGATTTGTGTGGTTGTGTAGCCGCAAGATGTATCCTATTGAGAGAGGTGATCACAACGAGTTATGCTGCCATATTTTCACTAGAATGAAACAAGATGTAAACTTTGTAAAGGTTGTGAGCCTAATATTGTATTGTAACTGTATTTTGTTGTTGAATAATACAATGGCGATCTGGGCTTTTGAAGTGTGGGGTTTTTTACCCAAAATGGTTTTCCCCACATATATCTATGTGTTCACGTCTTCTATTTCATCTTTCATGGTTGTTCATTCTAGGTGTTTGAATCTACTATTGGTGTTGTTGAAACTATTTTGCATGAGTTTCTCTCTAAGGGTCAATGGGGGAAATGAACTATGCATGTTTCCGCTTTATGGCATAGTATGTGGGTGTTTCGTCCCCCTCATTTTTTCCCAACAAGAAGAATGAGAAGCATGAAAAATCCAAGTATAGGGGAGATCTAAATCTCCTTGAAATTCCAAATTTATTTGTTGGAATTGTGGTAAGCCTGGCCATGTTCATAAGGAATGCAAAGAAGAAAATAAGAAGAAAAAGAAAAAATTTGATTATGATTCTTGTTGTGCAGTTTTCGCACACACGCCCTGCTGAAGGAAGGGACCCTCTTTTTGCTTTGGTTTTTGGTGTCTTGGCCCTTTCATTTTGAGGTTTTGTCTTGCTTTGGCATGTGCTAAAATGTTTATTTTGATTTCCTAAGTGGTCCCCTTAAGTTATTCATTGAAGATCTTTAATTTTGAGCTAAGTTCGGGTTTTCACTGAAGTTCGGGACTTTCCACCCCAGACAGATTTTCCCGGATCTTGCTTGGACTCTGGCTAAGCACTGTGGTTCAGAGATTTTCAGTCTTTGCGAAATTCTGCATGGTCCGGATTTTTCTGGATTTCGTCTTATCGTCGGGTTCCTAGTTTTTTCATGGTTGTCTTGTCAGCGGCATTAATTTTTTCATACGAGCTTTGAATGATGTATTTAACTGATTTTCGAGCTCTTTTGCACTATTATGCTTATTGTTTGCCATTGTTTGACCTGCGGAGTGCATTCTTACGAGTGTTTGATTGGATTTGAGGCGCTGAGTTTGAATTGTTTGATTTAAGTGGCGATTTCTAGTGCATTCATGCTGTTGTTCTTTGTGGATGCCATTAAATTTGCATTTGCTATTTTTGGGATTGATTTCCGCTTCACAATGGTATGTATTCGATTGCCTTGCTTTTAATTAATGATTGTGGATAATTCTTTGATGTTATATAGTTTATTGTGGTTTGAATTCTTGAATGTTTGATCATTTCATGACTAGGGTTGCATAGCATTGTATGATTTATGGTCTCCCAAGTAATTTCCAAGCTCGTTTGTTGCTTTTCTTTCTAAGGATTCTTGCTTGAGAGTCGTGATTTCCCCCCTCGTAAGGAATTAGTGCTTGAAATGATTCATTGAACTAACCTTGCATGTGCGTTAATGGTGGATTTGTAGGGTTTTACTTAGGGCATCACCATTTAACCCTAGTTCACCTCCCAATTGGCCTAGAATTCTAAGAAAATCCATGAAGGACCCATACCAAACTTTTCTCAGGCCTAGGTTCTTGAAAATTCATAATCAATCCATCAATCTAGGCGAAATCGTGATTTGGTGTTGAGGTTCGGGTTTCATCCTTAGTCTGGGAATTTTCATCTCCGGCGGATTTTCCAGCTCTGGTGGAAGTCCATTTCAGTGTTCGATCATTTGCATTGTTAATCTTAGGTTTAATATTAAGTTTAGAAATCTCTTTGAAACCCTCATCTTTTCCTATTTCTTTGATTATTGGATTAAATTTAGGATTGAAGTATCATCATATTGCTAGATCTGATAAATTGAGATTCATTATTTTTCTTGTAGTAAGGTCCCATTGTGATTACAAGCATTTTCACATTTATCACTGAGTTGTTTATGCATTGTCAAGACCTAACATTAGAGACCTTGAGGTTATCTCTTGAGGCTTGCTGATAAATATTTACCTTTCAAGAGAGATAGGATATTATATTTTGTCTAAGTTGTTGTGCAGAAAACATCATCAACAATTAAATTAAGAGAAGGAAAATGGTGACTGCGTGTTTGCAGCTTTGCTTGCTTCGTGCGGTAATGATGCATGGTTAGTACCTCGAGGTGCATCTTTCATATGACCTTTGATAGAGATTGGTTTTGTGAATATGAAGAATTTGATGGAGGTAAGGTGTACTTGGGTGATGATTCTCATTTAGACATTGTTGACCGTGGTAAAGTTAAAATCAGGTTTCCTAATGGTAGAATAAAAAGGATTAATAGTGTGTTGCATATCCCTGGTTTAGCATGAAATTTGTTATCTATGAGCAAACTAATAGATGTGGGTGTGTAGGTAGTATTTTCTGATGTAGGATGCAAGATGGTTATATGTGCTATGGTGATTGCTAGAGGTGTCAAATATGGCACATTATATAAGTTGGATGCATGCACTGTTGAGTGCAATAGTACTTCGGTGAAAAGAAAGTCTGTGGAAGAAGTGATGGTTTCACCTTTAACAAATGGTCATGGCTTTTGGGTACCCAAGGGTGCTCTTTCTTATGAGACAAAGTTACTCTGAGAGAAACTTATTTTATGGCACGAGAGAGACTTCACCATGATTGAGAGAAAAGATCCTAGGGCCTTGAAAAATAAAAACAATTGAAGGTTTGTACGATTGTAATCTTGAATTTGATTTATGTGAGCATTGCATTTATGGAAAACAAAACCACATTCATTTTTACTTGAGTTCTCATAAATCTTGTGGTGTATTGGATCTTATTCATTCTGATGTGTTTGGTCCTGTAGATGTTCCTTTGATTGGAAAATCCACATATTATGTTTCATTTAATGATGATTATAGTAGAAGGACATGGGTATATTCCCTAAAGAGTAAATTTGAATTTTTTAGTTGATTTATCCATACAAGGGATTGAGTACCAGGGGCACCTTTGGACAGGATATTATCTATGAGGCCTACCCTCAGTTAAATTTGGGAATTTCGAGTTACAGGAGGGTGAATGATACATTCACCATGCATATCAGTAGATTGCTTCAGGGAGCAAAGCACACAAGGATTTCTAACCAAGAAAAGGAGTTAATCAAGAAATATGGTGCTTGGTTTATTCAATTCCCAACTTTCTCATACATCTGGATTGATGGTTGTCAAAGGTCTCCATATAGACTTCCAAGATATCCCACTAATCATATCATACTTCTGGAAGTCACTAGATAGATATGTGACTTTGATGCCATTGTTAAGAGGGAAAAGCATAAGACTGATTTTGGTGGAGACTTCCCCTTGAGGATTGGCACTGGAGAGGCATGTCCTTCCATTATTTCTGCCCAAGCTTTAGAAGATGAGATGAGTACTCTTGGCTTATCCTTTCATTTCAAAAGGTCTAGATTTGACATCACAGGTGAAGCCCAAAAGAAGGCTAGTAGAGAGTATAGCCATAAGGTTGATTTGGAAGACTACCAGGCGAATTGTAGTGATGAATATGAGGTCAGGAAGAAGAATTTTTCTTGATTTATAGTTGAATTAGTCTGACTATATAATGTGAAGGAAGTTCCTGATCAGCTTGAGGATGATGGGGACTTGATTCAGGGCCATGCTTATGAAGCAGTGAAGGACAGGCCGATTGGTGATGTGGATTGGTTAGAGGAAGAAAAGATAGAACTAAAACAACTGATGGATCCAATCACCAAATTCACTAGGATGTGGCTAAGGCATAAAGTGTGGGAGTTGGAGAATGAAGGTGTACAATGCACCTATGAGCTGATGGGAGATTTGGACCCTCACTCCACTTTTGAAGGATCGATTGAGAAGGATCCTAAGGGAAAAGGCAAGTTGGATTTTTCTTTTAAGATCGAGATAAAGGGTGTTCAAGAGGAGGAAGTCCAGGAAGCAGAAAAGTAGAGAAAACCAATTGCTAAGAAAAGGTCGAAGACTAAGAAGTCTGAGTAGAAGGAAAATGAAAAGAAGGGTCCTGAGGTTGATGTTCCTATGCCCAAAAGGAGAAGAGTCATAAGACTGTCACAGAAGGAAAGCTCCAAGGTAGGAGAAGAAGAAGTTACCCCACCGGTGGTAAATATAGAAAGTTCAAAAGAGAAGGCACGAGTGTATACAAGGAGGTCTAGAACTCCTTCTCCCAAGGATAGTGTGCCTAAAATAGACCTTCCTCCGGTTACTTCTCATGTGGAGCAGCATGATGATGTTCCTTCCACCCATGAAGCTCAAAGTGAACTTGGTGAATCCAAAGAAGTTGAAGATCATCCAGATACTGAAGGGGAAGAATTTCATGAGGGTGACCTTTATAGTACAGAAGCATAAATTGAAAAGGTAATGCAGTCTCCCTTGGTTGCGTATGTAGAGTCGCCTGTTGGAACCGAAGAGGTTATATCACCTCCAAAAGAAGAAGAGGCAGAAAGGATTCCATCCCCTGAGCACAAGGAGGAATAGGCTGAAGAGAAGGAGAGCCAAACAGGTGAGACTCCTGAGAGGCAGGGTTTGAGTGAAGAAGCACCTAAGGGTCAACAAGAAGAGGAGAAACAAAGTGAAGTGTAGTTGGAATCCACTATTCCTAAGTGGTTGGATAAGGAGATAAAGAGAAAACAAGTTGTTGTGGAAGATACTCCACCGAACTAGGATGAGTTGTTAGCCAAGATTGGAAAGGACAAGGGTAAGAAAAGGCCAGGGTCATCTCAAGGATTGAAAGAGATGAGGCAAGCAATAGAGTTGTCCACATTGTAACTTCTACTTCGGATAAGAATAGAGATGAGGTAGCTGCAAAAGATTACAATGTGCAAACTTTCAATTTAGGGCCTACATTCATTGAGCAGGACATTGAAGATTATCAGGGTTCTAGTGCAGTCATCTTAGGCAGATTGAGGAAGGAAATAAAGACTAAGCAAGAGCTAAAAAAGGAAAATGAGAATCTCAGGAAATGCTTGGAGGATCTAATGAAGCCTTTTCAATCTATTAACCCTCAGTTTCTACTGTGAATCCCTTACCTCAAGAAACTATCACTAAGCTAGAAAAGATGAAGGCTTCCAATCTTGCCATTACAAATTGGTTGCAAGGGGTGCGAACCAAAGGAAATGAGTCTATTAAGGATATTTTGTCAACAGGGAAGGATATTATGAGGGAATTTGATTGGTTGAAGGAGGTATTAGCTTAGGACAAAGAAGATACAGATCTCCTGCTACAGAAAACTAAAATTATCATGGAGTACACCAGGGATACGTTAGTAAATGATAAAATTCTCCCTTCCTCTAGAGTTGCTGAACCTTGGGAGTGGTTTGAAGTGCTACAAATCAGGTAAAAGGGTTTGAAGAATATTTACAAATAGAGGAGGCAAATTGATGATACCCTAGCTGGTGTTTATAGTGGCTCCATTGCTTTCTTTGAGATTATGACAGGGAGAAGGAAGATTGCCCCTAAGTATTTGAGTTTAGAACAGTTGAGGAAATGGTGGCATGATGTTTATGCTCCAATTAATGATGATTCCATTTCTGAGCACCAGTTGGATGATGCGTCCACCTACATTGTTTTCATTGACAAATACCTAACATATAAGGTGGAGTGGGATAAGTCGGTGAAACAATCCAAGGAAGAAATTGCATCAATTGAAAGGCGACTTAGGGTTTTTCCTTTACCACCTATGGCCAACTTGGATAGGGTGCTTTTGAAAGTTGATTAAATGTTGGATTCGAATAAAGACAAAGGGGAAGGTAGTTAATGATTGGCTACATCGAGATTTGTGCTTCCCTATTATTTTTCCATGCATTGGTGTGAGCTGCATTGGGGATCCCAGGCTGACCTAGATGAAGTTCATGCATTTAATGCATATTTTATTTTATTTTGAATTTCTCTTGGCTGACATGTTTTGGGGGTTCTATAAATATGGCATTTTTCCTCATTTGTAAGGGTTAAGAAGTTTTAGATGTAGACAAATAGAGAGATAGTTAGAGTGAATTAAGTAGAGCAGGATTTAGCAAGTAGTTGTTCTCAAGCAAATATTGTAACAGAAAGCTGGAATTGTTGCTACAGTGGATAATTTGATGCAAGTAATGACATTGTGATTTGGTTATTCTATCTTTAGAATTTCTTTGAGGAAGATAATATTTAGATTAGATTTGATTCAATGATGTTTATGGTTTGATATTCGAAGTGTTGCAGCAATCCCTAGTCCATACTTTTCGCAACCAACTGATTGTTAGTTGTTTTGCAAAGTTAGCCTAGACTTTATATTCATTGTGCTTAGTTCAATTGTGAGGGTTTATTCATTTCAATTGCAATAGGGTTGTTTGAATGAATTTTCATGATTTGAAAATCTTAACACCTTAGAATATTGCACTGTTTCTATAAGATTGCAAATCCATCTGGGTCAAGTAGAAATCAGTTTTGAGGGATTCATCCATTTCGAGTGTTGATCATTTGCATTGTTAATCTTAGGTTTAATATTAAGTTTAGAAATCTCTTTGAAACCCTCATCTTTTCCTATTTCTTTGATTATTGGATTAAATTTAGGATTGAAGTATCATCATATTGCTAGATCTGATAAATTGAGATTCATTATTTTTCTTGTAGTAAGGTCCCATTGTGATTACAAGCATTTTCACATTTATCACTGAGTTGTTTATGCATTGTCAAGACCTAACATTAGAGACCTTGAGGTTATCTCTTGAGGCTTGCTGATAAATATTTACCTTTCAAGAGAGATAGGATATTATATTTTGTCTAAGTTGTTGTGCAGAAAACATCATCAACAATTCTGAGTCCGAGAAGGAAGATGGTGACTCATTCATTGCAGCTTTGGCAACTCATGCAGGTAATGATGCATGGTTAATTGCCTCAGGTGCATCTTTTCATATGACCTTTGATAGAGATTGGTTTTGTGAATATGAAGAATTTGATGGAGGTAAGGTGTACTTGGGTGATGACTCTCATTTAGACATTGTTGGTCATGGTGAAGTTAAAATCAGGTTTCTTGATAGTAGAATAAAAATGATTAATGGTGTGTTGCATATCCCTTGATTAGCATGAAATTTGTTATTTGTGAGCAAACTAATAGATGCGGGTGTGCATGTAGTATTTCTTAATGCAAGATGTAAGATGGGTTAGAGGTGCTATGGTGATTGCTAGAGGTGTCAGATATGGCACATTATATAAGTTGGATGCATGCACTGTTTAGTGCAATAGTACTTCGGTGAAAAGAAAGTTTGTGGAAGAAGTGATGGTTTCACCTTTAGTAGATGGTCATGAATTTTGGGTACCCAAGGGTGCTCTTTCTTCTAAGACAAATTTTCCTACAGAGAAAACTATTTTATGGCACTAGAGACTTCACCACAATTGAGAAAAAGGTCTAAGGACCTTGAAAAATAAAAACTTTGTTGAAGGTTTGTCTGATTGTAATCTTGAATTTGATTTCTGTGAGCATTGCATTTATGGAAAACAAAACCACATTCATTTTTACTTGAGTTCTCATAAATATTGTGGTGTATTGGATCATATTCATTCTAATGTGTTTGGTCCTATAGATGTTCCTTTGATTGGAAAATTCACATATTATGTTTCATTTAATGATGAGTATAGTAGAAGGACATGGGTATATTCCCTAAAGAGTAAATTTGAATTTTTTAGTTGATTAAAGAATGTAAAGCAATGGTTGAGTTGTAGACTAGAAAGAAAATAAAATGTTTGAGGACTGATAATGGTGGCGAATTTTGCTCTAATGATTTTGATAAATTTTGTAAAGATTGTGGTATTCATAGATAGAAGACAACTCTATATTCTCCACAACAAAATGGAGTTGTGAAAAGAATGAACGGGACACTAATGGAGAAGGCTAGGAGTATGTTAAGTGATGTTGGTCTAGAACAAAGGTTTTGGGCTGAAGTTGCCACTTCCTGTTACCTGATTAACAGGTCTCCTACATCATCTCTTGTTGATAAGATGCCTATAGAGGCATGGTCAAGTCTCAAGTCTTCATTGATACATCTTATATTTTTTGGTTACGAGACATATATACATGTGCCAAAGGAGAAGAAAACAAAATTGGAGAACAATGTTGTGAAATGTATCTTCATCGGATACAGTTATGGTGTGAAAGGATACAAGCTTTGGGAACCTGTTGTACAGAAGATAGTACATAGTAGAAGTGTGATTTTTAGAGAAACTAAGCCTCCTTCTATTACATTGCATCCAGAACAAAGTAAATAGGAAGATGTGATTCAAATTCCTCCTACACCTAAGAAATTTGAATCGAGGCCCAAGATAGAAAAGAAGTTCAGGAGAGCTCATCTAGCTCTGGGATCTTTGGAAGAGGAGGAAGAACCTCCAACTCAACTTGTTCATAGGTCTACAAGACATAGAAAACCACCTAAAAGGTATTCACCTGATGATTGGAGATGTATTTTTTCTTTGAATACTAACATGGATGAACCTAGATTTGTAGAAGAGACACTAGGTATGAATGATGTAGAATCTTGGAAGATTGTTATGGATGAAGAAATTACGTCTTTGAAAAAGAATGATACATGGGATCTTGTGCCATTTCCTGAAGGATGAAAACTTGCTGGTTGTAAATGGGTATTCAAGAAAAAGATTGGTTCAAATGGAAGTATTGAGAAATACAAAGCAAGGTTGGTTGCGAAGGGTTACTCTCAAGTTGAGGGTGTTGATTATGGTGAGATATTTTCTCCTATTGCAAAAATGACATCCATTAGATTTTTTCTTTTTATTGTTGTTGCTTTTGACTTAGTGTGTGAACCAAGATCCTAATACCTGCAAAACACAACAAACAAACATATTAGAAGATTGAAATGCAAGTTAAGACCAAGATTCCCCATAAAATCCATTTAACTATGCTCAAAATAGGAATAAAACAAGAACACAATGAAAGAAGATGAAAAACAAACTAAATCCTATTAAGAACATGCAAAATCTTGATCTTATGGGGGAGTTGGTGCCAATTTAATGTGGAAATTGGCCCTTTCCCAACTCCTATGCAAGCTTTGTTGATTGATGATGAAGAGTGATCCACTTTGATGAAGATTGATGAAATCTCCAAGCCGAAAATCTACATAACCTAGCTAAGAACTCAATGGTGATGGATAGAATTTGCTAATGATTTGAGCATAGAAAGTTTACTCAAATTGTGGATGATAAAATGAGGATATGAGCTCTTTATTTATAGAATGCCAAGATGGATGAATGTCCGTATTTGAGCAATGTGGGACTAACATTCATCCAATGGCATGATGCCACTTGTCAAGCTATGAATGGGTGGAGGATGTGCAAGATTTGGGGAATGTGCCAATAAATGCATGAATTTGAAATTCAAATTTGTTGAAATGACATGTAAGAGGGAAGGGAAAATGCAATAAATTCCACTTGGCTCAAGGCAAAGGACATGTAAGAGATCTTAAATGTCTTGTTGGATGTACATGTTGACTTGGAATTTTTGAATTCAAATTGAGAGAATATTCCAAAAGATGCCATGTGAGGAAAATAGGGATTTAATAAATGAATTAAATCTATTTTCATGTACAACTTGCATTATCTAGAGGATGTGACATGAGATTAGATTAAATTAATCAAGGGTTAATTAATTTAATGAGAGAGATTAGATGATGTGACTTATTTGACTTAGATTTTAGGATTTATTTAAATTAAATAATGAGAAGAATGTGATAAGATATTAATCAAATAAAGATTTTGATTTATTTAATTAAAAGGAGTTGATGTTAGATTAAATTAAATAATTTTTTAATTTATTTAATTTAATAGATAGACTTAAGAGATTTAATCAAATAAAATTGATTATTTAATTCAATAGGATAATTAGATCAAGATGATTAATTTAATTATCGAGAAGAGGTGACTTAATTAGATAAAGTGATTTATTTAATTAAGAGAGGAATATAGATGAATTTAATCATATAGGGGGATTTGATTAAATGGTTAGACCGAGGGATGATTCGGGATGAAATGATGTTGGTAGATCAGAGTGTGATATCAATTTGTATATTTTCGATGTCTACACTTAGAGGTTGAGAAAATGGATGTGAAAACTACTTCCCTTCATGGTGATTTTGAGGAGGATATTTATATCACACAGCCAGAGCACTACGTGGTGAAAGGTAAAAGTAAATTGGTTTACAAATTGAAGAAATCTCTGTATGGCTTGAAATAGAGTCCTAGGATGTGGATTCATAAATTTGATACATATGTGTTGAGTTTGGGATTTGAGCATTCTAAATCAAATCATTATGTTTATTATAAAACTGATGGTGATCATTTCTTGTTTATTGCATTATAAGTTGATGATATGTTATTTATTGGAAAAGGGAAAGGTATGATTTCAAAATTTAAATCTCAACTTGCTGCTAAATTTGAAATGAAAGATATTGGTGTAGCTAAACACATTCTTAGGATGGAAATTAAAAAAGATAGAGTGAACAAAAAGCTATGGCTTGGCCAAAGTAAGTATGTGAATTCAATTTTACAAAGGTTTGATATGCAGGATTGTAGACCATTGTGTGTTCCTATTTTAGTTGGAACAAAGTTATTTATTTCATATTGTCCAACATCCCCATCAGAGATGGAAGACATTAGTAGTGTGCCTTACTAGAGTGTAGTTGGAAGTTTGATGTATGTTATGGTCTGTACTAGACCAGACATTTCCCAAGTAGTGGGAGTTTTTTCCAGATATATGTCTAATCCTAGTAGAGTTCATTGGGATACAGTTAAAAGAGTCTTCATATTTTTGTAGGGTACCTCAAACTATTCCTTATGTTATCATAGTAATGACTGAAGATGAAATTTCCCTTGATATTCATGGTTATGTGGATTCATACTGGGCAGGTGATGTTGATTGGAAAAAAATCCACCAGTGCTTATGTGTTTACTTGATTTAGTGGTGCAATTAGTTGGATGAGTAAGTGAAAAGTTGTGGTTGCTTTGTCCACTACTGAAGCAGAGTATATGGTAGGTACTCATGCTTGTAAAGAATCCATTTGGATTAAGAGATTGTGTTCAAATATTGGAATAAAAAAAGGTTCAGTGACAATTTATTGTGATAGTCAAAGTGCAATATATCTAGCCAAGAACCCAACATTTCATGCTAGGACCAAGCACATTGATGTACAGTATCATTTTGTTAGAGATATGGTCAAAGATGGCAGGGTGAAGATAGTTAAGGTAGAGACTTTGATAAATGTTGTTGATTCTTTAACTAAGCATGTGAGCATAGAGAAGTTTAGATGGTGTTCAGAGACTGGGCCTTTCAACCCCTAGCAATTAAAGAGATGATTTTTACACCCTCACATTGCTCTGGAAAGGTATTCGACAAGCGGGAGATTTGTTGGGAAAATGTGTCTCAACCTTGTAATTATATGTGGTTAATTGTCGATATGATGTATATATATTTATATATATGTTTCCTAGTTACACCAATAGGTGTATACAATGGCAACACGAAGTGAAATGTGAGTGTGTTAACTTTTTCAGGAAACTTCTAGAATGGTCGACATGCATTAATAAAGGATATATTGTAAATCTAGACTGTTCATTATTAGGTTTTAGATCTAATGGTAGATATTTTGTTGGCCTATCTTTCCCTAGAATATAACTCTATTTTATGAGGGTATTTTATTACGATTGTGGTAGAGATTGTGATGATTTCTAAGAGTCTAATAGCGGTCGTGTTGTCTCTTGATCTTTGAGTGGTGATACTCCTCTGAGAAGCTTGCTTTGCAAGTATATTGTAATCTTTGTGATTTAATGAATAATATATTGGGCAGATTTTGGAGTGTGGGGTTTTTCTCCCAAAATATTTTTCCCTACGTAAATCACTATGTGGTGGTATGCATGATATTTATGTTTATTTTTGTTTAAGTTTTTGTAACTGTTAAAGATCTGTAAAAATTTTGCATTATTCTCCTCTGAAGATTAGTATAGGAATTTGTTCTGCTACCATAGCTTCCTTACATATATGGACCATAAAACTAAGGTTTTAATTAGATTGTGTTTGGCATACTCTATTTTAATCAATGTCCATGAAGATACCTCTGGATAGAAACTATGGAAGAGACTTGGTGAGATGTATCAAGACAAATATTTAATGAGCAATATTTTCTTGAGGAAGAAATTGTATTCCTTGAGAATGGAAAATGGTGGATGAATTACAGATCACTTGGAAGCATCCCATATGTTGGTGGCTCAATTAGAATCATTTGGTGTCAAAATGGATGACGAGGAGAAATGTCAGATCTTTCTTTGTTATTTTCCTAATTCTTGGGATTCTCTTTTTATGGCTATTGAGAGTACTTATGTTATCTTGAACATTGAAGATGTGGTGGGTTCTTTTCTTTCTAAAGAGATGAGGAGGAAGGTATCCATCAATTTCAAAGAGGCCCTAAATTCTCATGGAATACTTAAGGAAAAATGAAAGAAGAATGAGAAGCGTGATAAATCCAAGTCTCCTAGAAAGTCCAAAGTTATTTGTTGGAATTGCAGTAAACCTGGACATATTCGTAGGGACTAAAAAGAAGAAAAGGAAGAGATTTGATTTTGATTCTGAGTCTGAGAAGGAAGATGGTAATGCATTCATTGCAACTTTGGAAACTCATGTAGGTAATGATGCATGGTTAATTGACTCAGGTGCATCTTTCCATTTGACCTTTAATAGAGATTGGATTTTTGAATATGAAGAATTTTATGGAGGTAAGGTGTACTTAGGTGATGATTCTTATTTAAATATTATTGGTCATGGTAAAGTTAGAATTAGGTTTCCTAATGGTAGAATAAAATGGATGAATGGTGTGTTGCATATCTTTAGATTAGCACATTTTTTTTATTTGTGAGTAAACTAATAGATGTAGGTGTGCAAGTAGTATTTTTTGATGCAAGATGCAAGATGGTTAGAGGTGCTATGGTGATTGCTAGAGGTGTCAGATATGGCACATTGTATAAGATTTATGCATGCACTGTTGAGTGTAATAGTACTTATATGAAAAGAAAGTGTGTGGAAGAGGTGAGGGTTTCATCTTCAATAGATGGTCATGGCTTCTAGGTACCCAAGGGTGCTCTTTCTTCTTAATCAAATTTACATGTAGAGAAAAGTATGTTATGACACTAGAGACTTGGCCACATTGGAAAAATTTCTAAGGACCTTGAAAAATAAAATCCTTGTTGAAGGGTTGTTTGATTGTAATCTTGAATTTGATTCCTGTGAGCATTCCATTTATGGTAAAAAAATCGCATATAGTTTTACTCGAGTTCTCATAAAGTCTATGTTGTATTGGATCTTATTCATTTTGATGTGTTTGGTCATGTATCTATGTTCCTTCAATTGGTAAATCCACATATTATGTTTCATTTATTGATGATTATAGTAGAAGGACATGGATATATTTTCTAAGGAGTAAAACTGAAGTTTTTAGTCGATTTAAAGAATTTAAAGCATTGGTTGAGTTGCAAGTTGGAAAGAAAATAAAATGTTTGAATAATAATAAGGGTGAATTTTTCTCTAACAATTTTGATAGATTTTGTAAAGATTGCGATATTCATAAACAAAAGACAACTCTATATTCTCCACAGAGAATTGGAGTTGCAGAAAGAATGAATAGGAAACTGATGGAAATGGCTAGGAGTATGTTGAGTGGTGTTGGTCTAGAACAAAGGTTTTGGGTTAAAGTTTTTGCTACTATTGTTTACCTGATTAGCAGGTCTCCTACATCAGCTCTTGTTGATAAGATTCCTATAGAGGCATCATCAGATCACAAGCCTTCATTAAGATATCTTATAGTTTTTTGTTACAAGGCATATGCACATGTGCCAAAAGAGAAGTGAACAAAGTTTTGAAATGTATCTTCATCAGATATAGTTATGGTGTGAAAGGATACAAGCTTTGGGATCCTATTACACAAAAGGTAATATATAGTAGAAGTGTTATTTTAGATAAACTAAGCCTTCTTTTGTTACATTGCAACTAGAACAAAGTAAATACAAAGATGTGATTCAATTTCCTTCTACACCTAAGAAATTTGAATCGAGGCCCATGGATAGACAAGAAGTTGAGGAGAGACCATCTAGCTCTAAATCTTTAGAAGAGGAGGAAGAACCTCTAACTCAGCTTGTTCATAGCTCTACAAGGCATAGACAACCACTTGAAAGGTATTAACCTGATGATTGGAGATATATTTTTGCTTTGAATATTAGCATGGATGAACCCAGATCTGTAGAAGAGGCATTAGGTATGAATGATCCAGAATCCTAGAAGATTATTATAGATGAAGAAATGGTAGCTTTGAAAAATAATGATCCATGGGATCTTGTACCATTGTTGACGGAAGAAAACCTATTGGTTACAAATGGGTGTTCAAGAAAATGTTGGTTCAAATGGAGGTATTGAGAAATACAAAGCAAGGTTGGTTGCAAAAGGTTACTATCAAGTTGACGGTGTTGATTATGGTGAGATATTTTTTCCTGTTGCAAAAATAACATCCATTATCTTTTTTATTTTTATTTTTGTTGCTTATTTAGAGGTTGATAAAATGGATGTGAAAACTACTTTCCTTCATGGTGACTTAGAGGAGGATATTTATATGACATAGTTAGAGCACTACATGGTGAAATGTAAAAGTAAATTGGTTTTCAAATTGAAGAAATCTTTGTATGGCCTAAAACAAAGTCCTAGGATGTGGTACCAAAAATTTGATACATATGTGTTGAGTTTGGGATTTGAGCATTCTAAATCAGATCATTGTGTTTATTATAAAGCTAATGGTGATCACTTCCTCTTTATCGCATTATATGTTGATGATATGTTATTTATTGGTAAAGGGAAGAGTATGATTTCAAATTTGAAATGAAAGATCTTGTTGTTGAGAGTTTTTGGATTCAATTGTGTTAAATTCAAACACAATTGAATCCAAAAACTCTCAGCAACAACTTCATGGATTGTGGAAATCTATTATCACTAAATGAAATATCTTGGTGTAGCTAGAAACATTCTTGGGATGTAAATTAGAAGAGATAGAGTGAACAGAAAGCTATAGCTTGGCCAAAGTATGTGAATTCAATTTTACAAAGGTTTGACATGAAGGATTGTAGACCATTGTGTGTTCCTTTTTTAGCTAGAACAAAGTTATCTATTTCAGATTATCCAACATCCCCATCAAAGATGGAAGACATGAGTAGGGTGCCTTATCAGAGTGTAGTTGAAATTTTGATGTATGTTATGGTTTGTACTAGACTAGACATTGCCCAAGAAGTGGGGGTTCTTTCTAGATATATGTCTAATCCTGGTAGATTTTATTGGGGTGCAATTAAAAGAGTCTTCAAATATTGTGTGGTACCTCAAAGTATTCCTTGTGTTATCATAGTAATTTGACTAAAGATGAGATTTCCCTTGATATTCATGGCTATGTGGATTCAAACTAGGTAGGTGGTGTTGATAGTAGACAATCCAGTAGTGCTTATGTGTTTAGTTTATTTGGTGGTGCAATTAGTTGGATGAGTAAGCGATGAGCTATGTTTGTTTTGTCCACTATAGAAGCTAACTATATGGAAACTATTCATGCATGTAAATAATTTGTTTGGATTAAGAGACTATTTCAATATATTGGAATAAAACAAGGTGTAGTGACAATTTATTGCACTAGTCAAAGTGTGATCTATCTAGCTAAAAACTTGATAGTTCATGCCAAGACCAAGCACATTGATATACAGTATCATTTTATTAGAGATATGGTCAAATATGGCAAGGTGAAGTTGATTAAGGTAGATACTTTGATATTTTTTTTATTCTTTAACTAAGCATGTGAGCACAGAGAAGTTCATATGGTGTTCAAATTCCATGGGCCTTTTGTCCCCTAGCAATTAAGAAATGGTGTTTATACTCCCTCTTGTTTCTCATGTAAGGTGTCAATAAGTGGGATATTTGTTGGGAAAATGTGTCTTAACCTTGCAATTTCATAAGGTATTGTTGATAGGTAAGCATGGGGGGCTTGTAGGAGGTACCCCCTTGCAAGGGGTTCAAGGGCCATGTGCCTTGGTAGGGGCTTAGTGACAACACCCACAAAATCCAAATTTTATGTATATTTTATTATTGTAAATCTAAACCATTCATCATTAGGTCTTAGATCTAATGGTGGATATTTTTTTGGCTTGACTTTCCCTAGAAGGAAACCCTATTCTATGAGTATTTTGTATTATGGTTGTGTATTATGATATATTTTGATAGTTTGATAGTGGTCATGTTGCCTCTAGATTTATGGTTGGTGATACTCAAAAGCTTGCTCTGAAAGTATATTGTAATCTTTCTGATTTCTGAATAATATATTGGGTGGCTTTTGGAGTGTGGGGTTTTTCTCCCAAAATGGTTTCCCCACGTAAATCATTGTGTTATGGTATGCATGATATTTATGTTTATTTTTGTTTAAGTATCTATAACTATTGTAAAGATCTATAAAGTTTTGTATTACCCTCCTCTCAAGATTAGTGTAGGAAGTTTTTTCGCTACCTTAACTTCCTTACATAAAACACATGCAAACCTAATGGGGAGTACACTCGATATTATGTCATTTTGTTTACAATTTACAAAAACATGTCTTTGGACATTGAAAAGTCAGTGCAACCCTTTGGGTAGGAAGCTAAATGCTTTAAAATTTCCAAAGAAAATAGTAATGTGAGTGTGTTATAATGTGTTTACATTTTTATGAAGGAAATTCATCTCTCCTTCACCTTCTCTCTCCCAATCTCTATCAAATTTTCCCTTTCTCCATCCTGCTCTACCTCTCCCTCCCTCCCTCCTTACCCCTATCTCTTTGTTATTCTCTCAATCTTCTCTCTCTCTCCTCTCTCTAGGTAGTTACCTCTCTCTTCCACCCTCTCTCCCCCTCCCCTCTCTAGGTCTAAATTATCCAAGGTTTAGGGTATAATATGTAGAGTTGAGGGTATAGAGTTTATGGTTGAGGGTTTAGTGTATAGGCTTTAGGGCCTAGGATTGAGGGTATAGGGTTGAGTGTATAATGGATAGGGTTTAGGGTCGAGGGTATTGGGTATAGGGTTTATGATGGAGGGTATAAGGTTGAGGGTGTAAGGTTGAGGGTATAAGGTACAGGGTTGAGAGTGTAGGGTTTAGGGTTGAGGGTATTGGGTTTACAATTGAGGGTGTAAGGTATAGGGGTGTAGGGTTGAGGGTATAAGGTACAGGTTTGAGAGTGTAGGGTTTAGGTTTGAGGGTATTTGGTTTACGATTGAGGACCTATAAGGTATATGGTTGAGGGTATAGGTATAGGGTTTAGGTTTTAGGGTATTGGGTGTAGGGTCAAGGTATAGGGTTCCTGATTGAGGGAATAAGGTATAGGGTTTAGGGTTGAAGGTATGAATTTTAGGGTTGAGGGTTTAGCATATAGGATTTAGTGCCTAGGGTTGAGGGATAGTGTTTAGGGTTCAATATATAGGGTTTAGGGTATAGGGTATTGGGTATAGGGTTTATGGTGGAGGGTATAAGGTTGAGGGTGTAGGGTTGAGGGTTGAGGGTATAAGGTATAGGATTGAGGGTATAGGGTTTAGGGTTGAGGGTATTGAGTTTACAGTTTAGGGTATAAGGTATAGGGTTTAGGGTATAAGTTTTAGGGTTGATGGTATTAGGTATATGGTTGAGGGTATAGGGTTTACGATTGAGGGTATAAGGTATATGGTTCAGGGTTGAGGGTATAGGGTTTTCGATATATGATATAGGGTTGAGGGTATAGGGTTTATGGTTGAGGGTATAATTTATAAGGTTTAAGGTTGAGGGTATGGATTTTAGGGTTGAGGGCCTAGGGTTGAGGGGTAGTGTATAGGGTAAAGGGTTTAGGGTATTGGGTATAGGTTCGAGGGTATAGGGTTTATGGTGGAAGTTATAAGGTTGAGGGTGTAGGGTTTAGGGTTGAGGGTATTGGGTTTATAGTTGAGGGTATAAGGTATAAGGTTTAGGGTTGAAGGTATAAGGTTTAGGGTTTAAGGTATAGGGTTTACGATTGAGAGTATTGGGTATAGGGTCGAGGGTATAGGGTTTATGGTTGAGGGTATAAGGTATAGGGTTTAAGGTTGAGGTTATAGGGTATAAGTTTTAAGATATAGGGCTAAGGGTATATGGTTTAGGGTTGAGTGTATTTGGTATAGGGTCAAGGGTATAGGGTTTATGATTGAGGGTATAAGGTATAGTTTTGATGGTATATGGTTTAGGGTTGAGGGTATGGAATTTAGGGTTGAGGGTTTAGCATATAGGATTTAGGACCTAGGGTTGAGTGTATAGGGTATAGGGTTTAAGATTTAGAGTTGATGGTATTGGATATAGGGTCAATAGTATATGGTTTACAATGGAGGGTATAAGTTTGAGGGTGTAGTGATCGGTGGATATTTTGGTGAAAATTGAAGTGTCTCATTTCTCTCGAGTCTACACCATGAGAAAGATCTCGCGTCTTGATTCAACATAACTTGAATGGGCGAAAAGGATTCGTTTGCGCAAGTTATGGAGTCAAACCTTAGGTCAAAGCTGGGATCGAGAGGCGTCTAGGAAGCGAAAAAAATGATGTCATCAAAATTTATCGAAGTTAGGCGTCATTAGAAGAGCTTCGTGCATAAGCTTTCAAAGCATAACTCGTTTCATCGAAATCTGACATATTAGAGCAAGATATCGTCGATCAAAGATCGTGCTATGAAGGGTTGACTTTGACCATCTGGGATCGCGATGTCGACATTCCGTCTTTATCTGAAACCGATGAAGTGGACCCGGTAAGAATCTGACCGCGTGTCATCCATGTCAGCATTTGTATGGAACCAATCAAAGACTGACACGTGGCATCTGTACGCCCAATCAGCAGGTCCAGTCAGCGTCCACCTCGGCAGTCCACTCAGCACGCCACGTCAGCACGCAGTCAACATTGTCGTCGAATCAGGTTTTTCCACATGGCACGTCCTTGGAATGCCACATGGCCTGTCACTTCGTTTAGCGGATGGATTAGTCTGTTTGTTTGTTAAAAGGGTTTGTTATATTGTTGAGCAAAATGTGTGATCGGCTGGCATGGGACTCGAACTCCCAACCACCTGCGAGCGAAATCACCGGGCGACCAATGCACCAAACCGTCTGCCGTTACTGTGGATGGTGGCCGTTTGCTTTTGTTATGAGGTTTGCAGACATTGGCTATTAAAATCCAGTGGCGGGGGTTGAACCCCCAACCGCCGGCCTAACAAAATTAATAGCCACCGATAAGCCATTTGCTGGCTTTAAAAGATATTTAGCACCGGTCGATTTTACTAACTTTTTGAAACCGAATGCCTATAATGAAACAATTTCCCTCCAAATTTTAAAAAACAAACTCCCTGAAATTTAAAAAAAAACAAACAATAACCTCCCAAAAACCAAATAGCCGACAAGGCTTAAACAAATTGAAAGGTTATTATTATTTTGAATATTTTATAAGGGAGATTATTAAAATCTAAATGTTAAATTGGGAGATTTAGTTGTTTTTAGGGGGATTTGGAGAATATTGTAAAATCAATTGGTTAATAACCAATTTGATTCATTTTTTTTGTATAAAAAGGGGTGTGAGGTGAGAGTGGGAAGGCACTTTTTTCAGGTGGAGTATTGATGAAGTATTGAAGCTGAGGTGACAAGTGAATAGAGGTCTTGTGGAGATTATTTTGAGCCATTCTTGCACATTAGAGCGTTGTTATGCTGCCGAAGTGCTTGAAGAATGGTTGTGGTGCAATTGTAATTTTGGTTTGGAGATTAATCGGATCGGTCACACTCCATTGGAGCGGACCCGGAGACGTAGTCACGTTTGTGACGAACTTCGTAATCAAACGCTGTTTGCACTTCTCTTCTTCTCTCTCACCTTCTCTCAGTTTGTTAATTCCTTCATTTTGTTATTTCCTTAAGTTAATTTTGATTTAATTAACTTGGAATAATCATTGTAAAATTAAGCATTCAATACTGCATATAGTCTAGATCAGATCAAGTGTATCGAGCTCGAGTTGACTATTATTGCAGTTATTTGTTTTATATGAATGTTAACGAGGTCGAGATGAAGGGCAAAAGGCAAGCTTAGAAGACTTTGATCGATGTCGAGAGCCGAAAGAACTTTTCGAAGATATGCGTATGCAGGATGGGGGTTCACGAAGAGTAGTGTGAGCAGGAATTTCGAAGAGCATTCCTCGAGATGAAGGCTAAGGTGGACATTCTTTTTCAAGAGAGACAAGAGCGGAAGGATCGTGAAGAAGGTTCGTCGAAGCAAGAAGATCGCAAAGACAAGAAAGGGAAACATCATGGAGATGGTGACAAGCAACCAGATCCACCCTCTTCTTCTTCTCCTCCCTCTTCTCCTTCTTCTCCATCTTCTCCTCATTCTACTTCTTTCAATCCTTTCAAGAGTGGGTATAAGCCTAAAATCAAATTGGATGTAAAATTTGACTTGCCTAAGTATTGTGGTGAACTTAATGCTGAAAAATTGGATGATTGGATTCAGCAAATAGAGGTCTACTGTAGAGTTCAGAACCTATTAGATGATGTTGATAGGATCCAATTAGCTACTCTTCATTTAGGCGGTACAGCTTTAACTTGGTGGGAGAGTAGGTCTAAGGCAGAAGTTTCACAACGTGGTAGAGTCAGTTTAACTTGGGCAGAGTTTGTTAATGCTCTTAAGAAGCAGTTTTATCCCCTAGGACATATGCAACAGTTAATGATGGACTAGAAAATGTTTAGGCAAGGGAAGGGTCAATCTGTTCAAGAGTACACCCATGAATTTAGGAAAAGGGCTATTGCTTTGAATGTTCCTTTGTACACCCAGGACACTTTGTTGAAGTACATAGGAGGTCTGCATTCCTACCTTAGGCATTCTATTCTGGTTTTGAATCCTAACAACTTGGATGAAGTTTGTGTCCAAGCTACCCACTTAGAGTCAAGGGGTAAAGGATCTTTTATTGATAAGTTTGATAATGATGTAAAGAAATCTTCTAAGGTTGCAGAGACTGGGAAAGGAAAGAAGGCAGCTACAGTTAAGAAGGATGAGAAACTTTCTTGCACTCATTGTGATAGGAAGGGTCATGATGAAGAACATTGTTGGCAGTTGCATCCAGAACTGAGGCGTAAGTGGGCTCAGAAATGTAATCAGAAACAAAAAGGTAAGGAAAGCCCATAAAATATTTGTTATGGATCTTGAAGTTCCGGTCGGATAATGAGACTAAGATAACATTATGGGTTTAAAGGTAAAGCTCCTATTCACGGTGTTTGTTGCTAGTTCCTACTTCTCACAGGTTAATGATTTCTCACGAAGATAAAAAGAAAAGGAATGAGCTTTTCATTTAAGGGTTGTTGCTAAAACGATGGGAGTGATACTCATAGATAGTGGTTCTCAAGTGAATTTAATTTTAGAAAGTATTGTAAAGAACTTGGGATTAAAAACTACACAACATAAGAAACCTTATCCACTAGGTGGATTTGTGAAAATGATAAGGCAAGTAACAAAACAATGCACCTTAAGGTTCACAATCACCTAGAAAATATAGGACTTTACTAGCCTTTGATTTATGGATATCTTGGGTATGGATCCTAGTAGGTATCTATGAATCTTACTAGTTTGTGATGTCATACCACTATCATGTTTGCATCATGTTTTCATATATTTTTTTGCATTATGTTTGTGTATGTTTTACTAGATGTTTTCATTATGCATACTTTGTGTTTGATTGTCATATCGCTCTTGCTGCATTGTGTCTCATGTGTTTTTGTGTTCCTTTTCATTGTGTGTAGTAGGATCTTGAGCCTGGGGGCTAGCACATCCCCTAGATTCAATGTCATCTTGATTCTCCAATTGTTTGATGAAAGAACCCTTCTTGTCTTATTCATACTTTAGTGAGAGCATGAGCATAAGTTCATACTCTCACTAAAGTGGGGGCTAAATGTAGCATCATAAATTGTCACCCTCATAATTTCACGCTAGTTTTAGCTCCCCCTATGTGCTTGGACCTAATTATGCGTATAATTTTCCTATTTTATGGTCACTTTCAAAAAATCAAAATAGAATTGGAAATTAAAAATTATTTATTTATTTAACAATATTAAATTTTCAAAATGGGCATGGTCTAGGGTGCCCATTGTTGTGTGGTCTCACAACAAGCCCCAAAACTATAAGACTTGGGGTCCCCAAGTGAAAAATAATGCTTATGGCCGATGCTGGCTAGTTGGAAAGGTCACTGGAAGTGAAAAGTAAAGAGAAATATTTTTGGAAGAGTACTTCATAATTCATGTGTTTCGAGTACCAAATACCAAAAACCGAGAATGTTAGAAATGCAAAGATAATGTAAAAGGTCAAAAAAAATGCTCCAATCTAAGAGTCGAGGTCTAGTGAAGATGGAAGTTTTGGTAAAACTGAAGTCCAGTAAAATCATGGGTAAAGTTGAATACTGGGTACTGGGTATCGGGTAAAGATGCAAAGCAAAGTTTCAAAATTTTAAGGTTATCTAAGAAGTCTAATAGTCTGGTAACCCAGTATAAAAGGATAATTATGCAAGAATACGGAATTCTCTTGAAAGTGTGTTATTTATGATGGATTTATATGATAAAAAATTATTGATGGTTTTATTTACATGAGATTTTATAAAAAAAATTAAGGGATTTAATAGATGGAATTTTTGATTGTAGGAGAAGCAGATTGTGATGCAAAGTTTGGGTATGGACGGTCAGGAAAATTTGAATCATGGATAGAATCATATGCAGATTGGGCTACATATTCTGGGAAGCTATATGCAGAGGGGCTTGAATCCATCGGAAGGGGCTTGAATCCATCGAAATACTATGCATATCGGTATTTCACATATGGCGACAAAAAGCTCCAACCTCCAAGGAAGATCATTCTCGAGATTAGAAAGCCCGAGGTAGAACCAAAGTGTAGGAATAGGATGATAAAGAAATCTTTCTAAATATATGGGAAAGTTCCTACACACTATCCCGATTCAAATTATTTTCCTGGAAAAAATAAAAAGATGAAAACCCTAAAGGACTTCAACATGCAGATAGAGGTTGACCTTCATTGACTTCATTTGCAATTCTCTTACCAGTCACCACATTTTGCATGCCTTGATGTGATTTGTCCCTTGGATTTCCTCTCATGTATTTGTCTTATCCTACCTACGTATTACTTCTATAAAAGGCTAGGGGATACCTTTTTTAAGTTAAGTTCAAAATTTGTGGATGTTAGAAGAGCCAAAAATTCTTTAAGTTTTTTTTTTTTTCCTATTTTTTGAATCATTCCAAACTAAAAACTTGTATGCACATAGAACTTAATCAATATCAAATCCAATTTGATAGCTATCTCATGTATCTTTTGTAGCTAGTTTTGTTAGTTCAGTCGAACAAGACTATATGTTGCACCATTTAAGGGTGCATAAAGAACCTTCTAAGTGTCCAAACTAAAACCTCTCTCTTTAAAAGCTCACATCATTTTATGCCTAGTTGTGAAATAATCTAGTGAAGTATAAAGCGGTTTTGATTTGATTAAATCTTGGGGCATGTGTGGAGAATAACCAAGAGAAATTTTATTTTTTAGTATTTTAATGCTTTTTTTTAGATTAGATGTTTAAATTTCACAAAATATTCCAAAAACTAGATGAATTAATGGAAATTTATTGAAAATCTTTCGTTTCTATGAAATTTTTGAATGCTTAAAGCTATATCTACTTAAGTGATAGCAAAATTGTTGATATTCATGAAATATTATTAGAAATATTTTGATTTAATGAGATTATTTTATTATCGAACTAGAAATCTTGTATCTAATGCATATGATTCTTAATGAAACTAGAGATGACCATAGGCCCCTTGATATTAACAGCAATATCACACCATAGCCTAAATTGAACCTAGTATGGTCAAGACTTAACTACCGAAGCCTTAGGATTAAGCTAAGTCAACCTTTTCCTATTACATGGACACCTTAGGTTGCCCTAGTTCAGTTTTCAAGTAAAGATAGGTTCTTCGCGGTTTTCCTATGAGGATTTTATCTACAATATTGTTGTGAGTGACATCATCATCAACAGGAACTGGCGCTAGAAGGAGGGCCTCTTGTTTTTTTAAGGAATCTGTATTGGTTTCGATTTTAAAAGAGATCTTGTAAGGCGGAAGTCTAAGGCAAGCACTATTTCAAAAATGGAAGTTGAAAAAATTCAAAAAAATCTTAACCAGAGGTTACATCCTTTGAATTTATTCACCTTTGGTAGAGTCACTGAGTGTAGAATTCATGATACAACTGATCACGGTGAACTCGATTGTGAAATTTTTTAACTAGGGTAAGTTTGGCTATGTATAAGGTGATTGCGTTAACGGAAGAAGTTTTAACTGCTAGGAGAAAGAGACTGTTAGCAAGAAATATTTTGAATCCTAAAAGAGAGTATAACCCTAGTGGAATTGAAAATGTTAAAAAATAAATTGATATATTAAAACAGTTTGATAACTACACTTGTTATGAAGAAAATCTTAAAGTTTTGCAGGAAGATAGATGAAAATTCCTAGACTCAAAAATATTACACCGAAAATGAGGAAATGATATCGATGAGTCATCATTCTCTTCATTCATGGAAATTTTAAGTGAAGAGAAGGATCAGGAAAATTGAGCGGGAGATGCATGTTTTTCATTCCAAACTAAAAATTCACAAGTTAAAAAAGGAATTTTTTCTGATTTTATGCAAGATATAGAGTATCAAGTTTTAAATTTTTCTCTCTCTAATAATAATATAAATTGTGATATCGCTTGGTCTAACAAATTTCAAAGTGAAGAGAGGGCCAAAGATACGAAAAAAATTTGGAGGAGAAGAAAATCAAGAAATGGATGCAGTTGTTCATGGAACTGAACAGAGTAAAGAGGAAAACCATGAACTGGGGATGAAAGAAGGTAGAGTATTGATGAATGGGCGAAAGTGTGTGCAATCAACCTTTAATGAGGTCATTTCCATACATATGAGTCTAATTATTGGTAAGTACACCTTTGAATTTATGTTTGTTAAACGCAGAAAACTTAAAGAAATTCATTGTTACAGTAGGACATTTGAAATTTATTCCAATGAATTCAAGGATAAACCTGTTGTAATTCGTATCAAAACAATAATGGAAATAGTTATTGAACTCAAAATAAATTGTTTTATTAGGTTTATTTGTTTGTTAGATTAGAGTTTTGGTTAGTTAGGGTTAGTTTTCTTTTATAGAGTTTTTTTTTTGTTTTCATTTTCATTTTCTTTTCTTTTCTTTTCTATTTGGCCCTTTGCATTAGAAAATTCTACTTATCATACGCATGAGAGATAATTCAAACATTAGTAACATTATGTTGTGAAATGAAAAATGATAAAACCACACACAATAAATACACGCTTTAAAATGTACGACAAAGCTATAAATATATATGTATGTGTCTGTATCATGTATATACATAGAAGTATCAAAATTCTTGTTTTAAAAGAGGATCAAAAAAGAAAAAAGAGGGAGCTGAGTTGTAGATAGGTGTATCCATCCATTCAATCTGGGATGCCTCGTCCATTAGGGCTAAGTACCCTATGTAGGAAATTTCCTAGTGAACTTCAAAGTCAGGAGTATGGAGTTTAGTCAAGAACAGCCGAAGTAGAACTACTTTCTCGTGTTCCAGGAACCGAGGAATATCATCCATGGAAGGGATTCCAATGGTTGGATGTGCAACAGAAAGAATAGTATCTATATTCTCCAAATATTTAGGCCACACTATCCAATTTGTAGTTGAGTGAACGTGTTCAACAAGAATCCCAATGTCTAGGAGTGATGCTACAAGGCGAGAATCCAAGTCAGAATAAAATAGGTAGTAAGCTTTGGATTCCACATATTGTTCCCCAAGGACTAAGCACAAATTTGGCACAGTGAAACTGGTAGTCCAAATGAAGAAAAACTTTTCAAGCCTTTAAGTTGTGATAAATCCCAAGAAAGTATTCTGGCAGCGAGAGCAGGTTAAGAAAATTAGAGTATCCATGACCTGGAAGGAAGGAAGCACTAGTAGAGTAGAAAATGAAAATGTTGGCAAAACAAGGATAGACAACTGAGAATGGGGGGATGAATCAGTTGTCACAAAATACTTAAACTTTTTCAACTTAACTTAACTTAATCCAATTTCAGATCTGATGCGTGAACAATAGACCATAAACAATCAACACATCATAAACACATAGAACACCAAGATTTTTTACGTGGAAACCCTGTTAGGGGAAAAACCACGGTGGATGTTAGTCCACAATATTATACCTTGTTAAAAGTATAATGAAAAATAATGGGAATGCACATGCATTCAGGCACATTGCCTAGAGCTCATTGCTCATATACAAAAGGACTCACTGTCCAAGAATACAAAGCAGTTTCGATTAGATCCACAGGGTATGAACTAAGAAAATAGCTTCTACACAAGCTTGATTACAGTTCTAGTTAAGCACAGAAATATTTCTTCACAATTCACTCAAACTTCTTCACACTTTTCTCTACAATCGAATGATATTCACACATACACACACAAGAGCACACCGAGCACACTTCAATTCGAACAAACAACCACTCTTATATATCCGCACCAAGAATTTCATCAACAACTTTGTCGCCCAAAATATAAAACATATTTACAATGTCGGCCCAAATTTACAAATAAATTTTTAATGTGAATCAAACACCGTTAGCTAATATTATGATGCGACCCAAAACAATATCCTCGAGCACACCATACATTCAAATTTAAATCTCCAAGGATCTGTAACATGTTACAACCATCATGTCAGCCAAGAACATGAAAACCCGAACATACACAAGAAAAATCTTCGACCACGAGCATACCGATCAATGTGGATGTACAAAAAGGATAGAGAATGATCTAGAATCATCCACAAGCAACAAGAACTAACAAAGAAGCATTTGAAACAACAAAAATTACCAGAATCACATAAACTTCAATCAGGAGCACTGACAAAAACCACAGAAATATTGTCAGAACACAACTATCCATAACACAATCAAATCTTCACATAGACCTCTGAAACTTCTGGTGGATAGACTAGATACTCTCAGCAATAAACCCTTTAGTCCACACCAACTGATCTTCAACATACAGAAAAAAGAAAAAAAAAAACACCTTCTTGACCTACACTATTCCACTAGCAACTTGCAACTCTCCAACAATTTTCTCAATATCCTCGACATATACAGCCTTCAATACAATAGTGCTAATAGTGTTGACATTAATGGAAACCACATATCAATAATACAACCACAACATCCAACAATCTCCCCCTTTGGCATTGATGGAAACACATGATGTGAAAAATACCATCAACACAACTACACCTACTCTCCCTTAGGTTCTGACTCTTTTCCTCAATTTCTCTTCTCCCCCTAAAAATATTTTTCACATTACTCTTCTCCCCCTTTGACATCAATGGAAAATATAAGCATTATCTTCCCACATATCTACACATCTGACTACTCCCCCTGAGTAGCAGTCACGGAAACATCAATTCAGATTAGAATATAGCTTTGAAGCATATGGATTGATGCAAGAGAATGCATCTCTAGTTCATATTAGGAGGGGTTATCACCCCTAGCATCCCTCTGAGATACTCAAAAGTATCCTTTGGCAACGGCTTGGTGAAAATGTCTGCAATTTGTTCTTTGGTAGGCACATACTCCAGTTTGACTTCTTTCTCACTCACTTTCTCCCTCAAGAAGTAAAACTTGATTGATATATGCTTTGTCTTACAGTGTAGCACCAGACTCTTTGATATGTTAATTTCACTTGAGTTGTCACAGTATATGACAATAGGCTTATTATATACTACTCTGATATCTTTTAGCATATGTTTCATCCACATCACTTGAGTACAATTATTTGTAGCAGCAATATACTCTGCCTTAGTAGTAGATAGAGAAATGGAATTCTACTTTTTACTCAACCAAGACACCAGCTTCTTCCCTAGGAAGAAAGCACCACCACTAGTACTCTTCCTGTCATCTACATCTCCTACCCAATCTACATCAGTATATGCACTCAAGGTAATATCATCATCCTTAGGGTACCAAAGCCCAAAATTAATTGTTCCTTTCAGATATCTGAAGATTCTCTTTATATCAGTCACATGAGTTTATTTTGGATCAGCCTAAAATCTAGAAACCATACATATAGCATTCATAATGTTTGGTCTGGTCTAGATTAAATAGAGCAATCCACCAATCATTGACATGTATCATGTTTGATTTTCCTTAGGAGAATCATCATTCTATGTTAACTTGCATCCAGTTACCATGGGAGTACCAACAAGCTTTGAGTCATCCATGCCAAACTTCTTCAGCAACTCTTTCACATATTTAGATTGAGATATGAAAATTCCACTATCTAACTGAGTAACTTGCAATCCCAGAAAGAACTTCATCTCTCCAATCATACTCATTTCAAATTCACTCTTCATTTCATCAGCAAACTTCATACATAGATTATCATCTCCTCCAAAAATAATGTCATCAACAAAGACCTCAATAATCAACTCTTTGTCATGATCCAATTTGAAATACAAGTTGTTGTCAGTAGTACCTTTATTGAATCCAAGCTTCAATAAGTATTTATCTAGTCTAGCATACCAAGATCTGGGGGCTTGCTTGAGTCCATATAGAGCTTTCTTTAATCGAAAAACCATGTCTTCCTTATCAGTCAGTTGAAATCCATCTGGTTGTTAAACATATACCTCTTCTTCTATCTCACCATTCAAAAAAGTTGATTTCACATCCATTTGATAGACTTTGTAGTTCTTATATGCAGCATAAGCAAGAAATAATATAACAGCTTCAACTCTGGCAACAAGGGCAAGGTTTCTTCAAAATCAATACCTTCTATTTGTGAATACCCTTTACATACCAGTCTTGATTTATTCCAGACTACTTCACCTTGCTCATTCAGCTTATTCTAAAAGACCCATTTAGTACCAATCACATTTTCATCTTTAGGTCTGGGAACAAGAATCCATGTATCATTCTTTTCAATCTACATTAGTTCTTCCTTCATAGCTTCTTGCATCAAACTTGCCTATGTCCTCATCTCTCTTGATATAGCATTTGCTTCCAAAGATCTTGAAATACTTAACAGTAGGCTTATAACCAAACCATAGCTCAAAAGGAGTCTTACCAGAATTACCATTTACATTTACCCAATTTAAAGTGTATACAACAATGCTTACAGCTTCACTCCAATAGATACCAATTGCAAGAAGGAAAAGCAAAAAGTGTGAAGAATTTGAGAGAAATGTGGAATTTATAGAAAACCATGAGGAGGCTACAATACATAGTTTCCTGGATCAAATTCTTGGAAATCGTAAGCAAGGTGGCAACCAGATGAGTTTCTCTAGAGCGGAATGTTAAATCAAATTAATTTTTACATAGAATTGGTGACAATTTTCTTCAAATTAGGCCAGTATGAAGATTGCGGATCAAGCAAGTTAAAGATTTTGAAATTAATGGTGGTCATTTCATTGTGTTTTTATTAAGTCGTATTAATCATAAAGGTGCCAATGTGTGCAAAGCGGAAAGGAAAATGAAGCTGGTAAGGCAACACACGTCATCACCTGGAAATTTGAAATAAATGATATGTGTGCATTGAGGCATGTGAATTTAATGCAGAATAGTGTGATCATGTTTAAGTATCATCATGACATTCTTGATCCATTAATGTGGTGTAGCATCGTCAAAATGGAATCGCTAGCTGAGTATTTAGTAGTTGCCATAAAATTTAATCGGAAGGGTGGTATCTAATGGTTCTAAATTTAGACTTAAATTTAGTCATTAAGTTGTTTGCTGCTAAATTTTAATTTATGCATATATTCTAACATATAGCAAGTTGCACAATTAGCTAGGAAGAAAAGTGGTAAAGTTTAGCCAGAAATACACACCAACAAGGAATTATTGAATGAGTTTTTGGGAAGTAGTGAAATGATGAAGGAATTTTCATTGAATGAAAAATCAAAAGGTAACCTTCGCTACTACTGTAATTCCCAACCTAATAGCGAGCTTCATTGATTGCAAGTTGAAATGAGCTATCAATAAAATGTCAAAAGAAAAATGAGCTATCAATGAAATATCAAAAGAGATATACAAAAAAAAATCAACTCTTTAGGCTATCCAAATATCTCTATCGAGGCTATAGACACCTAGCTGGTAGTAAAGCTATGTTTGGGAGAATTACAGAGATAACCTTGTTGGGGCTATGGACGTTTGACTGGCAACAAGGCTCTATCCCTGGTTGGCTTTGGAGGATTACCAAATTATGTAGTCCAATGTCAATGAACTGATTTTTTTACTCAGTTCCAAAAACTAGAATTAATCAAAGCACACATGGATATTTCTAGATGAATTTTACTGTTTTTATGTCAGAATCTAGGTAAAGGAAAAGAGTTATTATTTTAAAATACGCATAAATTATAATTTACAACTGGTGATTTAATCTCAAGTTTTGGCTTAAACTTGGTTTTATTGGTTGCAAGTTGTTGTGTGGTCTCACAACATGCCCCAAGATTGTAATACTTGGGGACCCCAAGTGAAAAGTAACGCTTATGGAAGTGTTGGCTAGTTGGAAAGGTCACCGAAAGTGAGAAGTAAAGAGAAATATTTTTGGAAGAGTACTTCGTAATTCAAGTGTTCCAGGTACCAGGTACTGAGAACTGGGAATGTTAGAAATATAAAGGTAATGTAAAAGGTAAAGCAAAATGCTCTAGTCCAAGAGTCGAGGTCCAGTGAAGATGGAAGTTCTAGTAAAACCAAAGTTCGGGAAAATCATGGGTAAAGCTAAATACTAGGTACTGGGTGCTAGGTAAAGATGCAAAGAAAAGTTTTAAAATTTTAAGGTTATCTAAGAAGTCCAATAGTCTGATAGCCCAGTATAAAAGGATAATTACGCAAGAATACGAAATTCTCTTGAAAGTGTGTTATTTATGATGGATTTATATGATAAAAAATTAATGATCATTTTATTTACATAATATTTTATAAATGTTTTTTAAGGGATTTAATAGATGGAATTTGTGATTGTAGGAGAAGCAGATTATGATGCAAAGCTAGGGTATGGATAGTCCAGAAAATTTGAATCAAGGATAGAATCATATCTGTTGTGCCCTTGGCACACACGCCCCGTTTCAAATGGGGACCCTCTTTTCTTTCGCCTTGTCGGGTTGTT